>CM036941.2:2102511-2229868 GCA_020352615.2 Yoshiicerus persimilis
GAGACATAATATATAAGCGTCATGCTTAAGCTACTACGAAAATGTCGTTAAATCTAATTTCTTAGAATATTCTTGAATGTTGCACAAGGTGAAAAAGGATGACTTTACAATCTGGTTACATACAATGTGTTATCTATTTCGGCGTAACTGTAATTGAAATTTTTGTGTTTTAGTTGTGTGTGACATTGAGTACATATATTTTTCCCTGATAAAGATAATTTCATTATTGTTTAAGAGCATTACACATATACACATACAATAAAAGAACATCTGTATACTTAAAGCCGTTGAAATGAATGCAATAAAATAAATGAGGTTTACTTTTCGTAGACTGCAGGAAGATATATATCGGTAGTTCAAACTTAAAACTGTAAGCCCATACTAAGTTTAACAGTACCCCGACTAATGCTTAATAGAAAATTGGGGACACTCTTTTTGGTGACGTTCGTGTAGTTTCCAATACTGTATACAAATTTCTTACACGAGGTTCGATATTTCTTCATGTATTTCACCTCTGCTGGTTTCTTTGAAGGAAATCGTGATACCGAATCAGTGATGGCATTGAATTTTTCAGACATCTTAGTCATAATGATGAGGAAGACACACCAGAAGAATGCCAACGTCCCAGAGAATGAGCTGACAGCTACTAGAACGATTATCGGTAATTTTGAGCTGTATTTCCAAACTATTAAATTTGTGAATATGATGGAACGATTTATGATGAAGCAAATTGACTGGGCAATCACACTCAATATTTCTGTAACGAATTTTAAGTGCAGCAATAAAATTCGATGATACTTAACCAACTTCAGGGTTGTCCTTAATTGATCATAAGTCAAATAGTTCGACTCCCCGAATCTATAATAAAATGTAGTTTTAGTTTACATTTCCATCAGAGTTTATGGTTGAAAGAAAATTATGTTATCGACTCTCCGAATCTAAATAAAGACCAAAAATACCAAAACTAATGTTTTTGCTATTTAAGGTTTGTCTATGACTAAACAAAATATTATTTGGATATATTACTTAAGTTCCTTCCCGAGAATCTGAATGTATCGATGTATCACCACAAGTGTCGTAAATAAATAGCCAACAATAATGAGGGCACCAGAGCATATCCACCAAGCTATAATTACGGTGAAAATAGCCACCCCGATATGTCGATATTCTTCTGGCAGTATTCCATAAGGAAATATAGGCAGATCGTAGAAACCGACCCATATTCCAGTTATCACATACGGATAGACACAACTGAAGATAGTGAAGCATTGGACGATTAGCGAATCTCTCTGGGTCAAGTCGATACCAGTTCCCATTTTGCAATAACCCTCTATGGAATTTCAATAATTATAATTAGCGACCACATTCCTTAAATCTTTCCATTTATTGCAAACCGTTATTCCGTAATGAAAAAAAGCATTTCTTAAATATTAAAATAAGTGCGAAAAAAATATAAATGTAGAAAAATAAATAAATATAAATAAAAATTTTGTGTTTATAGAAACTATGTTTTGAGGAATTTAATACCGTATCAAAATGTTCTGACCTTCGAAAAGTTCCATTGTGCTTACGATTTCGTTGATCAGTAAAAGCAAGCTATCTCCCTTAAAATGTATAAATAATTGGTGAACAATTCCTACCCAGCATGCACAGTTGAAAAAGAAACATAAGAAGTAGTAAAAGGAAGTATCCCCCGTTATCGATCGAATCACGAGTTGAATAGAAAAGAAAGCAACAACAATGAGCCACAGCGCAATAGTTATGTAATGTCTCCATTTGTCGTATTTTGATGACGACTTGGCAAATATTATATTTTCATTGTCATCTGCTGCGGGAAATACACCAAATGTAGTAGCCACTTGGACAGTGAATTGAAGACATAGCAAACTCTTCAAAAGATTTCTTCTCTGATGGCTTCTTGTTTGGTTATTTTGACTGTTGGACTCCATTTGTTGTTAGTCTACACTACAGGCGGAAATATATGTTTCGGGACAGAAAAGAAGAAAACGTTACAGGAAAACAAATACTAATTCAAAGAAAAATTTTTCTAACAATAACAATTGTATTTTTTAACAATGTCTAACAAACCGTGTGAATTTTCTAACAATTTCGTTGGTGAAAACTGAAGAGATTTATCTGTTAGCCCAAGTCAGCTTAACTTTAAATTCCGATTGGCATCCAAGTTCACACAAGCTGGGCTTGTCAACTTAACAGAATTTATTCTACTTTAGAATGACAGTTTTCACTGACAGCAATGTCATAAATATACTTTGATTACTCCATAAGCTTGCAGAGTTACTCCGGGCCAGCTTCAGCTAATGTTTGTGCAAAATAACGTCTACCAATAATCAATATGACATATTCGTTTATCGCTTGTCTCGTTGTCTCTCTTGTTCTAGAATTTTTGGGAAATGAAAATGGTATACAACACTTTAGTTTACATCGATTACTTTAAAAACTTTAAAAGAGTAGACGTAATTTAATTTCCCATGTCACATAGACCTCACAGTTGTTATTCTTGATGGGTTACTGTCTTTTCCGAAGACTGGATATGTATGTTTTTCACTGCAGTGTTTGGTTTCTTAGAAAGTTCTATTTTCTTGTGAATTTATAGTTATCTTAACGCCAAATTTGAATTAATTTTAAATGTAACTTTGATTAAAATATTAACATTTGATTTTGTTATGGAAAAATTGCTTATAAATTTTGAAGGTCATGGTAGTAAAACCAAACTAATTTTTCAATGAAATGCAAACTCTAGTCCATGGCGCTTTAATTAGTAGGCTCCCTAATTAATTAATAAGTAGAGTAATTTTTTGGGCAACTAATGAATTATTAATTATATTTATAAAATTCTTCTAAATGCTCAGTCTAAATGCTCGAAATTGCCTATTGATACTTTATTTTAAAATTTGTAAACTGGAAAACCTACATAAAGAGAAACAAATCGAATTCGTTTCTATCGCCCTGCTGAATAGATTGATATTTCTGAATGAATATTTTTGAGTTATACAGTGAAAAACAAGATTTAAATAACAAACTCACATCTCCCATTGGCAAAATCAAACAATAACATCACATTCAGTGATTGCTTTTTCTTATATTGTATAATTATAATTACTACTGCGGAGCAAATTTCAGAAAAGAAAACCAACTTTGTAAAAATATGTCTGTTCAGAAAGGTAGTTTCACCGGTAACATACATTGGTGGAGATAATTGAAAGACTAGACTCATGTGCAGGAAACTACTTTAAATATCGGAGCAGCTAAAACGATAATGCTGGATAATTATGCTAACAATTGCGAGACGAAAGCTTATTAATATAGCAAAACAGTAGTAAAGTACAGGGTAATGTAGAAAGACTTAATAAAGCTTTCACGAGAAATTTATTTCCTTTTTAGCTCATTATTTTATTTTATTCATACTGGAACCACTTTGGAGGTAAGTGCTTCCTGGAAACAACATTATTGATGATAAAATAGCTAAGCTGCAAAGCGTGCCTATTAGTTATGGAATTATCATTTAGCCAAAAAGTACGTTCGTCAAAATACTGGTCATTTAGCCATTGTCGGTAATGACTGTAAGTATGACAATTTTGTTCATCATTGTTGTACTTTGGCAATACGTAATAAAAAATCTGTGTACTGCAGGAAAATATGTATTCGTATCCGGAGATCCCTATTGGTCTGTGAGAGTATGTGAGCAACATCTCAATATTGAATTATATTAGGCTGACAAGACTTTTAGACGCCAAATTAATATGCTAAAAGAAAACTAATGGTATACTCAACTACTACAGACAAAACAATTAGCACGTGAGTTTTGTTTATAAAAAAATAACTACCAACGTCTACTCTGATAACGCGACAGGATTGTTTGAAACGCTGTAACCATTTGTTGTTTCCACTCCATGTATGCAAAACTTCTAATGAAAACTCATAATATTTAGCTTGTCTTTTTAAAAATACACTTAAATAAAGAATAACAAAGGAAGCGGTGAGTAACATTTGAATAGCTCTGGGTCCCTCTATGCGCATTGCCCCATAACATCCACAAATGGCTATTGACATCACATTCACTAAATGGGCCGGCAAAAACCAGTCACGGTAACAGTTGTGGTACAGAATTTGAAGCAGTTGTAGCTCCCGATAGGTTTTCGCCAAATTATGAGACCGTTTTATAATATTTCTTCTGGGTGTATTGCTTGATTTGCTAAACAAAAATTTATTTTCAATTAAATGCTAAAATCCGCAGTTCAAATGCAAGACATATAAATGCTAGTAGGCAATTTCATTACATTAAGTCGGAGAGTATGTGTGTTCCAACGAAGGAAAATGTAAAGATATTGATGATCATGAAAAGACATACGGACCAAAGAGAAGAACATATCCATAATTGCAAAACCACAAATGGGAATTTCACTGAAAAGATATTCGAGTCTGGGTTTTCTAAAAGAGACGTCAGTAGATGAGAACTCTCAGGATATTTTGCTATCAACCTCAAATTTTGAAAAATGTTATATGAAGCTAGGAAAGTGAAAATAGAAAATATAATTTCACATCCATTTTTACGATTTCTATGTTGTGCTGCTGGAATGTAAGTGTCTGCAAAACCAATAAAACTAAATTAGTATTAAGGTAAGAATCCTGGAAATGTTAAAACAGGCTTTATTCCTTGTAAAACTGGATCTAAGATTTTAAAATTTCTAAGATTTCTAAGATTTTAAGATTTCAAAGATTTCAAAGATTTTAAGATTTCTAAGATTTTTAAGATTTCTAAGATTTTAAGATTTCTAAGATTTTAAGATTTCTAAGATTTTAAGATTTGTAAGATTTCTAAGATTTTAAAGTTTCTAAGATTTTAAGATTTCTAGGATTTCTAAGATTTTCAAATTTCTAAGATCTAAGATAAGTTGATTTTGCAAGATGAATTTACACAATAAGCTACTCTTTCTAACATAAATAATACCTTTGAATTTTTCGTAGTATTTGATGTAAGCATTTGTAAATATTTCCACATCCTTCCCATAAAAATAGTTTTGAATTTGGCAAATTATAGATATAGCACAGCATGTAATAGTGAAAATAATTTGCGTTTTGGAATTCACATCACCCTTTTTCAAAGTAATATTTACCAGCTGCCGTAGGAGAAACACGATGTAAAAACAAATAATATTCCAATTAATAATACACCGCCGTAGAAGAAACGTTGAATTTGAAAACAGAATTTTGTTTTTCTTTCTGTCCCACTTAAACTGACCCCCACCGTATAAATTTGCGATTTGAACACTAAATGCTATAAACTTATAACTGATCTTCGAAATCATTGTTTGAATAAAATGCTGTTTCTTATTACTGCTTCAATAGTATAATGTCTTTACAAAAAGGGCCTCAAAAATAAAATAAAATACTTTGAATAAAGCTTGTAACTGTTGTGTTAGAATTCTGTGTCCTTGTTTTGCTTCGCTACTGTTTTATATGCATTGCAATAATTCATTATTAGATAACGTCATTAAATGTCAAGATTCTATATGTTCAGATCAGATTTTATGTTATTCTAGGTAAGCAATTCTAAATTATTGGATATTGGAATGAGGCATGGTTTATAAATTTTACTTCCATTATGCATTAATATATTTCAGAATTTATATATACCTATAAATGCAACCAGTATGCACAAGTAATCTAAAGGTTTTAAATGACCAGTGTGCAATTTCGCATTTGTGATGGAAGTTGAGAAAACCCTTGATAAAGAATAAATAAATATTTATAAGCCTTCTTTATGTACATTTGGTATTTAATCTTAAAGGAAATTATTTGTGACAGTTAATGCCCACTCAAAAATTTGATTAGTGACATCCTTCCAATCAGCAAAATGTGAGTGACAAGGACATTACTATAAGTTCTTCAGACAGCTAGAGAAATGTATCCTGAACTCATTTGGTAGTGAATTCAAAATTTATTCATTGAACCTAATCCAAAAATACTTGAACTTCTAGACTATTCTATTCTGCCATATATTACTTATTTGGGATAGGATGAAGTTTGAATGACATTTATGAAACCAGGGACTTGTTTAATTATACTCTTACTATATTTAGTGTTTAAATATAAAACCACACTGCCAAAAATCAAAATAATAAGCAAATAGCAAAAACAATGGTATCATCAAATTGCCGCACAAATCTAAAATTTTAACACAGGGGATCGAGACATCTGTAGTGCAAAACTATTTCTTTGCATTTCAATGTTCCAGTTTGTATTTCATTTCAGTTAACACAGAATTTTAAAGCATAATTAATTAGAATCAATTTAATAAAAATAAAATATTTAATTTTCAATGTTTCTCATTAAATGAGATTAATAGTTTTTGGAAAACAGTTAGCAAATTTTTCCAATGGATCAGTTATCAATGCTAAGCAGTTGTAGAGCTCTTTTTGAAATCGATTTCGTTTTATGGTGTTGGCAGAATAAAAGAATAGAGAACGTATCACGGAGGTAAAATATTTATACAGCAAAGAAGACAGCTTTTCTTACCGGTGACGTAAACTGTGACATTTTTCTAGACCAGTTTCAGAAAGTCAGTGAACTTTCTCTAATACTGTTGGTATTCTAATTTCTATAACTCACAAAAATTTTCTTCTTAATTATACTTACTATATACAATTAAAATATTAATGAACCGATGGAAATAATGATCCAGTTGGGTTTAGTAGCAGAGATAATTTTCCGTAATTTTTCATAATTAATTTGCTAAAAGAAGATTAATTGTACAATCGATGACCACAGACAAAATAATTAGTACAGACGTTTTGTTCAGGAAGCAATAACTACCAACATCTACTCTGATAGCGCGACAAGACTTTTTGAAACTGTGAAACCATTTGTTGTCTCCACTCCATGTATTTACAGCTTTCGATGAATATCCATGGTATTTTCCTTGTGTTTTCAAGAATACACTCAGATACAAAATAGCGAGCGTGGCTGTAAGGAACATTGTAATAGCCCTAGGTCCATCCACACGGATAACACCGTAAACGCCACATATCACAATTCCCATCACATCTACCAAATGAGCCGGCAATAACCAGTCACGGTAACAATTGTTGTACAGAATTTGAAGTACTTGCAGTTCTCGATAAGTTTTTGCCAAATTTTGAGGCCGTGTGAGAATATTCTTCGTTATCGACATAGTCCTCGATTTCCTATGCAAACAAAATTTCACATACCTTTAAAAGACACATTTCAGTTACAGGGTGACAAGGTAAATGGTTTACATAGGAAAAATAATAGTTTGTTTTTTTCCCTTTAAATCATTTTGGGAGAAAGTGAGATAACACCGGATTTACACCAAACAAGACCTGAGAGCAATTTTTATAAAAATTTCAAAAAATCAAAATTTCAAAAAAATTTGATTTTTTTAAAATTTGCTCCTTATTGACTTGTTTGGTGCAAATCAGGTGTTATATCACTTTCCCTCCAAAAAAGTTTAATTTGGAAAAAAACTTTGCTAACTAAAAATTCCTAAAATTTTTCCTGTGGCAACTGTAGAAATTGTCATACTGTATAAGCATATATAATAAAAAATTTGTTTACGTTAACTGTGAGAGTATACATGTTCCAACAAAGGAAAATGTAAGAACATTAGAGAGCAGGAACAGCATTTCGGACCAACTAAGAGTTAGTATCCACAGATGTAGAAGCACAAATGGAAGTTTAGTTGTCAAAGCACTGGAATCCGGGTTTTCCAACAGAGAAGTAAGTAAAAAACTACTCCCAGGATTCTTTATCATCATCCGCAAATTTTTTAAAAGGTGACATGATACAAGGACGATGAAAATATAAAATGTCTTCTCACACCCGTTTTTACGATTTTTATGCTGTTTCGGAACGTAAATTTCTGCAAAATTAATAAAGCTCTCGTATTTATCAAAATAATTTCACAGGAACATTAGTTGTAGACGAAAACATTAATTTTAGCGAAATAGTGCAACTTGACAGCATAAATTATACCTTTGAATCTTTCATAGTACTTGATGTACGCATTTATAAATATTGCCACTTCTTTTCCATAAAAATAATTTTGAATTTGGCCAATAATGGCTAAAGAAAAGCACACAATAGTGTAAACAATTTGCATTGTGGAACTCATATCACCCTTTTCCAATAGAATATTTAGGAGTTGTCGTAGGAGGAACATTATGTAGAAACACATTATAACCCAACTAATAATAAATCGACACAAAGGAAATTTTGAGGTTGAAAATGTAATTTTATTTGCCTTTTTGTCCCATTGGAACTGACCACCACCGTGAAAATTAATGATTTGAACCGTAAAAATTAAAAACTTATAACTGATCTTGGAGATCATTGTTTGAATACACTTGAATATTCTTATTTCTGCTTCAGTCTTCCATAAAGTCCTTGCACTAAAATTACAGGTAATTTTAGACTATTATATTTTTGAAATCTTCAAGAAATGGAGCAGTAGATAGGACCAGTGGCAAGCTCAGCTTGGTCGACTCAGCTCCAGAATGACTTTATGAAAAGGCATTTATGAACAGTTATCTCTAGTCTTAAAGGAAATTAAATGTTATGTATTTCAGAAAACGAGAATGACGCAAAATTATAAGTACTATTATTAGATAATGTCATTATAATGTCAAAACTGTCTATTAACTCAGTTCTATCTTGATAGATTGCCAAATGTTATTTTTCCACAGTGACATTTAATTTTATCAGTAGTGTCATTTTGTAATCACTATATAATATAATATATGTTAGGGCGATTGAGATTCCTTAGTAAGAGACCGTCGATACCTAGTAAACGACACAACTTTATCAAATCCTGGGATTTAGAAGAATGGCTTGTCAGTTAGTGAAAGCATTGAATAATTTTAACTAAATTTTGAAGAGTATTGCCTATTTTAGTACAACAAAGTAAATTCGGTCGTTTACTAGGTATAGGCGGTCCCTTACCATATCATCTCAATCACCGTGACAGATGCATATTTATAATGCATTGATGATAATGTTTCGTAAATCAATTCCTGCGTATGAAATATTGCCAGAAGTAGTTACAAGTACATATCTACTTTACTTTATACTTTGCATATTGGATTTCAGTATTAAGCAATTCATTTCTGCATCAGGATGCTCCAGTGTTAAGATTTGCTATGGTTTAGACTAATGCAATTTAGAATTTTAAATAGTTTTATTCAGTTATATAAATCATTAAGAAAAAATTTTCCCATTGAGTTTTTCAGTTATTTTTTGAATATTTAGTAATGTAGGCGTGTGAAATTTTACATTCTGAATATCATTGCATTACATTCTATAGACAGTGTGACAGATAATATTCAGCTTTGGCTAAATAAATTTTTTGGGAGAAATTGCGACGACAGCGAGTTTACAACAAAGATTTACAAAATCTTTTGAGGACTGGTGCGGTTCGGTTCGGTTCGCATAAAATTCTTTTGGCGACTGGTGCGGTTACGGTTCACATAAAAATTTATTGGGGGACGATAAAATTAAACTAATATCTGGTTTCGAAATACGAGCAGCATGTAAGTGGTTTACCTTTGTATATGTTAGCGGTCATAAGGGTAATTAGGCATTACTGGTAATGCCTAGGCAATACCGGCAATGCCTAGGCAATACCGGTAAAGCCTGAACTTCACTCGGCATTACCAGTAATGCTTACCCTTATTGCCGGGTAATCATCTATTTTCTCAAAAAATCACTATAACGGCTGAAATATAACTCGGCAGTAAGCAAAATGACCGTTTTGAATGTAGAAATGACTTCTTTGATTACTAAAATTTGTATTACTGGCAATTGGAAATAATTTAATCACATTAGTGGTACATATTAAAAGCCATCTCGATTTTGCTTTAATTAGCATACATATTTTAGATAGGCTGGGCTTAAGTTGACAAATTATTCATTACATCTATGTTCATGGTATGACAATTGGTGTTGCATTGTACAGGGTGTAGTGTGTTCTGCCGTGCACTTCTTAGGCATTACCGGTAATGCCTAATTACCCTTATTGCAGCTAACATATGCATGGTGTACACTGAAATAGTACACAATTTTGTGCAGTAAAAGTGTGATATGCAAAAGGAAGCTAAAATACAACATTAATCAATGTATTATATTTATTCTAGAAATAGAAATATCTTTGTTTTGGAATGGGAAAATGTAAAATAGCGACATGGTGAATCAGAGTGGTTTGCCAAAGTTCCGAAGCGAACTCGAACTGAACCGCATATTTTTGAAGGTCTTGTTTTGGTTTGGTTAGCTTAAATTTTTTGGACTGGTTTGGTTCGGTTCGCTAAATAACTTTTGTGGGCCTGGTGCGGTTCGGTTCGCTAACAACTTTTGGGGACTGGTGCAGTTTGGTTCGGCTCCCAAGGGGCAAAGTTGCAATTTGAACCTCACTGTATGTATTTTAGCTACCCCATCATCAGAAATAGTAAGTTAATATTTAGTTTGAGGTGTTGAAATAAATGCAATAAAATAAATGAAGGTTAGTTTACGTAGATTGCAGGAAGTCATAATATTAACTAACTATATCACATTATTGGTTGTGGAGACTTCGACTCTTAAACCCATACTAAGTTTAACAGTACCACGACTAATGCTTATTAGAAAGTTTGGGACGCTCTTCTTGGTGATGTCCGTGTAGTTTCCAATTCTGTAGACGAATTTCTTACAAGAAGCTCGATATTTCTTCATGTATTTGACATCTGCTGGATTCTTTGAAGAAAATAGCGACACGGAATCAGTGATGGCATTGAAGTTTTCAGACACCTTGGCCATAACGATGAGGAGGATGCACCACAAGAATATCATCATCCCAGAGAATGAGCTGACACCTGCTACGACGGTTATCGGAAATTCTGAACTGTATTTCCATACTATTAAATTTGTGAATATGATGGAACGGTTCATGATGAAACAAATTGCCTGAACAACCACCGACAATATTTCTGTTAACAATTGAGAAGTCCGCGATAAGAAGGGCCCTCGGGGTTTTTTAGTTTGCTAATGCACTTAGCAACTCATAATAAAATTTCAAGGGGCATTTCAAAAATGCCGCGCACATGTATTTCTTTTCGAAAATTTGCGTATTTTAGAAAATGGCGACCAGGAAAATATTCTCCTGCATAAAATTATTTGGGCGTTGTAAATCGAACTGAAATTCGCTGGCAAAATTGTCAATGAAGTAAAATCTTCTACAAAAATGCCCAGACCCGATTTTAAAGTCGCGTTTCACTTTCAGTAACACGGTAACAGTGTGCAAACAGATCAAAATATTGAGATCTAAAATAAGAAACACTTAAATGCATACCATCTAAAACTCAACGCTCACCGACAACCAAGATTTTACTCGTGTGTATGGAATTAAGTATTTCGGGGCTAATCTGCAATTTCTGCATTGGTGAATTTAACGAGTGCTTGAAAATTAAAGACGTAGTATCGGAAATGATCTTTGAAAGGAAGACAACCGCATTTTCAGTAATTGCGTTATGGTTCATGAAACTAAAGTCCACAATTTTCGATAAAATGCAGTACGTAAAGAATTAGTAAAATACATCAAATACTAAGTGTAGGAATTTCACACCCGAGTAAAATGGGATTTTTCGTTGAGTCTATACGCAAAATTTGTGAGTTTGATATAAAACTTCCTATTCCAAATCAAGATTTGGAAATTAGTCTGATGCAACATCGATTCTTTTTTTTAAGAAAGGTGCTAAACAACAAAATTGATTAGTTTTAAAAAAGATGATCACTTTGATCATTAAATTTCTAAATTGGGACTTTTTTGATAGTCCCACTTTTTGACTGATATTTCCTGATAAATTTTTCTAAAATTAATGATTCTGAATTTCCGAAAAAATGAGTACCCCAAATAACAACCTGCAAATAACATTACTGTAACTAATCATACATTCAAAGTTTTCATATGCTTTTTATTTTGTGTCGCACAAATTTTTTTCTAATTTGGCGCTTGTGGTAGTTTACTCAATTTTTGAAATTAATATTTCATAAGAACTTGCTACTACAAGAAAAAATCTTGTTTTTTGAAATACTGTTATCTTAAAGACACATTCTGTAAATTACATAATTCCTACAATATGTAGCAAGGTACCCGGAAACCATGGTACCTAGAAACCATGCCAGATGTAGAGATAGTTGTCTTTAAAATTCACTCAGTATACCACTTAAGTGGACTAAAACGTAATGTATCCAATGCTATAGAGTTTAAAATGCAAACAACGACAGAGACTCACTTGTTTACTATATCCCCATAAGTGGTTCTGAGGGAATTTTGAAATAACTATCTCCATACTTGGTATAGTTCCTAGTAACCATAGTTTCTATGTACCTTGATATGTAGCGATGCCAAAGCATCGTATTTTAAATGTATTGTTACTTCGGCAATGATTTTTCCCCAATTCAGGGGTAAATAAAGTAGAAACTTTTCATGAACGTCCCCTTTCATTGTTTACTTTAAATAATTAAAAATCAATTAAAATTTTGGAGGCCCTTCTTATCCCGGGCTTCTCAATTTTATGTGTAGCAATAGAATTCGATGGTACTTGACAAACTCCAAGGGTGCCCTCAAATGGTCCTGAGTCAAGTATTTCGACTCTCCGAATCTATAATAAAATGTACACGTTTTTGCTTTGATTTCGAATCTCCAAATCTAAATGAAGAAAAAAACCTAAAAAATAATGTTCTAGCTATATAAGGTTAACCTTACAATGCCTGTCTCAGGGGAGTTGGCAATGAGCCCGATTATGTGGCCTGAGCCCTGGACACCTTCTCTATAGAAGGTTGTTCACCTCTTAGAACAGAACAGATAAGGTTAACCTTAGAAAAGAACAATAGTATACTTGATCTACAATAGTAATGTTTTTGATTTGCATATTTACTTTAATTCCTTCCCGAGAATCTGAATGTATCGATGTATCACTACAAATGATTCAAATATAATGCCAACAATTGCGAAGGAACCAGAGCATAACCACCAAGCTATAATTACGGTGAGAATGGCCACTCCGATGTGTCGATATTCTTCTGGCAGTAATCCATAAGGAAATAAAGGCATATCGTAGAAGCCTATCCATATTCCAGTTATCACATACGGATAAACAAAAGTGAAGATAGTCAAGCATTGGACGATTAGCGAATCTTTCGGGGTCAAGTCAATACTAGTTCCCATTTTGCAATAACGCTCTATGAAATTTCAATAATTATAATTAACGACGAAATACATTTAATGCAGACTTTAATTCATTTAAGGCTTTTCATTTAATGCAGACCTTTGTTCCATAATTAAGATAACACGGCGTGACAAGAATAAGCAAGAGTTTTTTAAATTCTTAAATATGCTTGGAAAATGAGTGGGATAGAAAATAAAAAAATTTAAGACCATAAATACAGTATTTAAAGGTATTTAATACTGTATCGAAATGTTCTGACCTTCGAAGTGTTCCATTGTGTGTACGATTTCGCTGATCAGTAAAAGCATGCTTTCTCCCCTAAAAAGTAGAAATAATTGGACAATAAATCCTCCCCAGATTGCACAGTTGAAAAAGAAACATAAGAAGTAGTGAAAGGAAGAATCCCCCGTTATCGATCGAAACACGAGTTGAATGGAAAAGTAAAGTACAAGAATTAGCCACATCACAATGGTTATGCAGTGTATCCATTTCTGGGACTTTGATTCAGACTTCACAAATGTTTTATGTTTATTGTCATATGCAGCGGGAAGTGCACTGAATGTATTTGTTATTTTGACTGTAAATTGCAGACATTTTAAACTCTTCAAAAGATTGCTTTTTTGGGGCCTCTTTATTTGGTTCTTTTGACTGTTGGACTCCATTGTTGCTAGTTTGCAGCTGGAAATATGTATATATTTATTATTTGAACACTAACAATGCAAGTTCAAAAACACGTTTCAATTGCACTTTTCATTAAACCCGTGTACACCTTCAAAAATTTATTGCATGCAGTAAAATCAATTCTCGGTTTAAAAAACACACTGGGGAGTGAAATAAGTGAGAGCGGATAAGCTTTCTGTTTAATTTCTCCATTATCTGCCTTTCTTCATTATCTCCCATCTGCATATCTTACAAATAAGGCACACAGCAAAAAAATCCCTACATTTACAATTTAAATTCCGGTCCGATTAGAATCCAAGTTCATAGGGGACTGGTTTGTCAACCTAAGAGAAGTTAATCTACTCTGTAATGACAGCTTTCTCTCACTGCAATGACTTTCTCTGAAATCAATGTCTGATCCTGCCAACTGGAGCTAATGTTTGTGCTAAATAACGTCTATTAATAATCAATAAGTCAGAGCCGTTTATCGGTTGTCGTCCTTGCTTTACAATTCTGACATGCTCTCAGAATTTCCGGGAAATGAATAGCTGTAGCTTTTGTTATGAGAATGAATAGCTTTAATTTTGATGTATGATATTTTTAGTGGGTTCTTTTAGTTATAAATGTCTTCATATTTTTCAGGTCAAGACTTGAGTATTTAATTATCCATAAAGGTTCATTCATCCTAGCAACAGGAGATAAACAAAGTAAACAACTAGGCAGTTGGAAGTTATGAAAATCATAATCATTTTAATACATTTTTAACCAGCACACTCTAAATGCTGATATGATACTATGCCTTCCCTACTTACAAACTTAAAATATTCAGTATCCGACTTTACTTTACCAAAATTTTCTTTCTGTTTATATTTTTTGTTGTATTTCAGAGATATGCCAACAAGACTCTGGATAGTTGCTAGAAAGTAGGTTTGCTGTTACTTACTTTCGGTGCTGATTATCTAAAGCAGAGCTCATTTGAATAACGAACATTTGATTAAATTTTTTATACTGGAATAAATATAAATATGAGCAGTTACTGTTCGTCCTTTGCTGTTGTTCAGCCAATTTAAATTATTTTAAAATATGTAACATTTTGTACGATCGAAAAGCTTTTGAATACTAATACTATAGCAGGTGTAGTTAGTATACTATCAAAATAAAAAATACAATTTTATTTGTTTGTCAGTTTGAAAACATTAAAAAATTGTTATTGTTTTTAGGAGTCATTTTAAGACCGATTAAGTTTTCAAGCTCACTTTGCCTCAAAATAACTCCTTGGTACAGAATGTAAAATAGATTTTTCACGGCATTCATCTTCTTAACTCATATGTTTTATTTATTAGTATTTTTCATTCATCAGTTATTGTGATGTGGAGTCCCAGTGTCCCAAAAGATAAAATCTACAAGATTATATATGCTATATGCAAAGAACACATAAAAAACTAAATTGATGAAAAATTAAAAGCATAGTGATAGCAATTGCTGATTTAAGATCGGTAGTATAATATCAACAGTAAGTAATTTAGTTATATTTATCAGTTTTACTGAAGTCAACAAGAAGTGGGAAAAAATTTTTTCCGAACCGTACCAACTTTTGAGAAAAAGTTTACCATGTCGATCCATCAATACGCAAACCGCAAATATACATTTGTGGAAATGATATTTTATTATCTGCATGAAGAAATGATTAAGGAGAAAAAATTTCCAAAAGTGCAAATCTAGATATGTGCCTGTCCTAGTTTACCTAAATAAGGTCACACAATTTCAGTAATGATTTCACATAAAATATTTAGCATCACAATTCTACGCTCCTGTTTTACTGTTAACACAGAATGCTAAATAACACTGTCTCATTTGTCTCCGCATGGCAATTGTGATTTGGATATTGTTTTATATCTAAATCATTTGGAAGATTATGTTTTTGAAAAGATTAAATACTCACTGCAAACCGTAATGGGTGTTGCGACTCTTAATCAAACTAAATGGATTGCTAACTACAAAGGAAGGATGAAATACCCGAGTTCGCTATCAAACAGACAGCGTACCGAGATTGTAGTTGGTGAACCAACAAATCAGGACCAAATAAAAATAATTGCAATACCAGCTATATTTGGTAAAGAAATGGATCGACCGGGCGAGAAGATTCCAATAATTAGTTCAAAGAATAATTTTGGCAATGAAACATTGCACTAGCACTGTCACTATTTACAAAGGAATTTGCAAGGATTGCTTTGAAAAGATTAGAAATTCAGCAAAGGGGATTTGCAAGGATTGCTTTGAAAAGATTAGAAATTCAGCAAAGGGGATTTGCAAGGATTGCTTTGAAAAGATTAGAAATTCAGCAAAGGGGATTTGCAAGGATTGCTTTGAAAAGATTAGAAATTCAGCAAAGGGGATTTGCAAGGATTGCTTTGAAAAGATTAGAAATTCAGCAAAGGGGATTTGCAAGGATTGCTTTGAAAAGATTAGAAATTCAGCAAAGGGGATTTGCAAGGATTGCTTTGAAAAGATTAGAAATTCAGCAAAGGGGATTTGCAAGGATTGCTTTGAAAAGATTAGAAATTCAGCAAAGGGGATTTGCAAGGATTGCTTTGAAAAGATTAGAAATTCAGCAAAGGGGATTTGCAAGAAATGGCTTTAACAGAAATTTTCATAAAAGGGATGGATATCTTTGCTTTAGACGCCGCGATTTAGGACAATATGTTTTACCGTAGACGCCAACGCCAATGCGCTTCGTCGCCATACGGTATGATTAACAAAGGGGTAACCCCCAAATAATAAGTTTACCGCTTCATACAATGGGAAACACCCAATAAATAAGCTTACCGCTTCATATAGTGGGAAACACCCAATAAATAAGCTTACCGCTTCATATAATGGGAAACTCCCAATAAATAAGCTTACCGCTTCATATAATGGGAAACACCCAATAAATAAGCTTACCGCTTCATATAATGAAAAACACCCAATAAATAAGCTTACCGCTTCATATAATGGGAAACATCCAATAAATAAGCTTGCCGTGTGGGCGCACCCAAAAGCTATATTTTGCACCTAAAAACCCTGTTTGACTATCTTATTTTATATAATCTATTTGACTATTTGATATTTCTAACTATCCCGCTAATAAACTACTAGAAGCGGTGTATGATATTTTAGCAACCAAAACCCCATGTTTATATCTTATTGCCATTGCTTATAAAGCTTTTTCTCAGAGGGGGGTGGGGCGACCACGCCCACTTTAAATAAGGTTCTAAGCTAGGTCGAGATGATTCCAAATCGGAGGATTTATCCAAATCGGAGGATTTATCCAAATCGGAGGATTTATCCAAATCGGAGGATTTATCCAAATCGGAGGATTTATCCAAATCGGAGGATTTATCCAAATCGGAGGATTTATCCAAATCGGAGGATTTATCCAAATCGGAGGATTTATCCAAATCGGAGGATTTATCCAAATCGGAGGATTTATCCAAATCGGAGGATTTATCCAAATCGGAGGATTTATCCAAATCGGAGGATTTATCCAAATCGGAGGATTTATCCAAATCGGAGGATTTATCCAAATCGGAGGATTTATCCAAATCGGAGGATTTATCCAAATCGGAGGATTTATCCAAATCGGAGGATTTATCCAAATCGGAGGATTTATCCAAATCGGAGGATTTATCCAAATCGGAGGATTTATCCAAATCGGAGGATTTATCCAAATCGGAGGATTTATCCAAATCGGAGGATTTATCCAAATCGGAGGATTTATCCAAATCGGAGGATTTATCCAAATCGGAGGATTTATCCAAATCGGAGGATTTATCCAAATCGGAGGATTTATCCAAATCGGAGGATTTATCCAAATCGGAGGATTTATCCAAATCGGAGGATTTATCCAAATCGGAGGATTTATCCAAATCGGAGGATTTATACAAATCGGAGGATTTATCCAAATCGGAGGATTTATCCAAATCGGAGGATTTATCCAAATCGGAGGATTTATCCAAATCGGAGGATTTATCCAAATCGGAGGATTTATCCAAATCGGAGGATTTATCCAAATCGGAGGATTTATCCAAATCGGAGGATTTATCCAAATCGGAGGATTTATCCAATCGGAGATTATCCAATCGGAGGATTTATCCAAATCGGAGGATTTATCCAAATCGGAGGATTTATCCAAATCGGAGGATTTATCCAAATCGGAGGATTTATCCAAATCGGAGGATTTATCCAAATCGGAGGATTTATCCAAATCGGAGGATTTATCCAAATCGGAGGATTTATCCAAATCGGAGGATTTATCCAAATCGGAGGATTTATCCAAATCGGAGGATTTACCCAAATCAGAGGATTTATGACTTCGAGAGTTATCGCGTACACGTACATACACGGACGTTACGGACCAGATAACAGGGTTCCATAAGTGAGCCTCTGGCTCGCTAAAAATGGTGTTTAGTTATATCGAAAATGAAAATATGGTATGGCGGATTTTGGAGAAATGACAAATGGGTTTTCGGATTTTGGTGAAAATTAGAGAAAGGTAAGCAAATTTTAGAATAAAGCCGACGATATCGTATCGTTGGATAAAGTGTTTTGATTTCAAAAATTTTGACTCTTTTTTATCATTCAAAAATAATTTACAAGCATTTGTGGAGTGCACAGTATTCAGTAGTAAAATAGAAATAAGAACACCCATTTTTATGGTGATGCTTGCACAAACTTTATTTCTTATTATGAATTCTCAAATGAAATATATTTACAATTACATATTAAGATATAACATGTAAACGCGTGCTGCGACTACACTACAATGCAATGCAGACAATGCGGAGTAACGGTTTGTATTTGGAGAAAATTGTAAATGTAAACTAATTTCTTAGAATACTCATTAATATTGCAGAAGGTAATTTTAAAAGGATTACGAGGGCAGCAAAATAGTATGCACGATTTGCAGCAATTCAATGGTAATAATGGTTTTGAATATAAATAAAGGTCATCTTGGATTGGCTCATTGGTTTTCTCAAATGTGGTAACCTTCCATCGGCTTGTTTTGCATTGTACGAAAATTATTTAAATGACTCCACTAACTTGAAACTTAAACCTGTAAACCCATACTAAGTTTTACAGTACCACGACTAATGCTTAATAGAAAGTTCGAAACGCTCTTCTTGGTGATGTTGTTGTAGTCTCCAATTCTGTAGACGAATTTCTTACAAGATGCTTGATATTTCTTCATGTATTTGATCTCTGCTGGAATCTTCGAAGGAAATCGCGGTATGGACACACAGTGATGGCATTGAAGTTTTGAGACACCGTGGTCCAAATAATGAGGAAGACACACCAGAAGAATATAAACATCCCAGAGATTGAGGTGACAGCTGCAACAGCGATTATCGGTAATTCTGAGCGGTATTTCCAAACTATTAAATTTGTGAATATGATGGAACGATTCATGATGAAGTAAACTGCCTGGGCTGCCACCGACAATATTTCTGTAAGGAATTTTATGTGCAGTAATAAAATTCGATGGTACTTGACAAACTTCAAGGGTGTCCTTAAATGATCATGAGTCAAATATTTAGACTCTCCAAATCTATAATGAAATGTAGAAGTTTTAGGTTATATTTCCATGATAGTGCATGAATAATATAAAATAATTTTAAATACAGACTCTCCAAATCTAAATAATGACCAAAAAATCTGAAAAACTAATGTTTTGCTATTATATAAGGTTAGTCTATGAGGTGAGCAATAGTATACTTGATTTACAATACTAGTGTTTTTGATTTCAACTATTAGTATTGTTAAAGCACAAATAACCAAAATAATATTTGCATATATTACTTAAGTTCCTTCCCGAGAATCTGAATGTATCCATGTATCACCACATATGACTCAAATATAATGCCAGCAAGTGCGAAGATGCCACAGCATATCCACCAAGCTATGATTACGGTGAGAATAGCCACACCGATGTGTCGATAGTTTTCTGGCAGTAATCCATAAGGAAATATAGGCATATCGTAGGTGCCAATCCATAATCCGATTACCCCATACGGATAGACCCAATTGAAGATAGTCAAGCATTGGACGATTAGCAAATCTCTGAGGCTCAAGTCGATACCAGTTCCCATTTTGCAATAATCTTCTGTAAAATTTGATGATTATGATTAATCACCACATTCATTAAAAAATTTCATTTATTGCAAACCGTTGTTCTGCATTGAAAAAACATGGTCTGACAGGAATTAGCATTTCTTTAATATGCTTTGAAAATGAGTGGTGGAAAATGGAAATTTTTGTGTTTATAAAAAGAATATTGTCATAATGGTACAAGGAGGGTAGGACTAATTATTATAAATAATAATGAGGGGCACTTGTAAGATTAAATTAGCAATTGCTAAGCGATTAGGTAAATATATAAATAAATAAAGCAAAGTTAAAAACAGAAGTAACTATTTATTGGGATTAACATCGGAAACGCATCCAAGAGAGCAAAGAAGCTTAAAAAACATAACAATATTAAGAGGAATTTAATACTGTATCGAAATGCTCTGACCGTCAAAGAGTTCCATAGTGTTTACGATTTCGTTGATCAGTAAAAGCCAGCTATCTCCCTTAAAATGTAGAAATAATTGGATAACAATTCCTATCCAATATGCACAGTTGAAAAAGAAACATAAGAAGTAGTAAAACGAGGTATCTCTCGCTATCGATCGAATCACGAGTTGAATGGATAAATAAACTACAGAAATTAGCCCCAGCACAATGGTTATGTAGTGTCTCCATTTGTCGTACTTTGATTCTGACTTGACAAATATTTTCTTTTCATTGTCATATGCAGCGGGAAGTCCACCGAATGTATTTGCTATTTTGACTGTAAATTGCAGACATTTCAAACTCTTCATAAGATTTCTTCTCTGGGGTCTTTTTATTTGGTTATTTTGATTGTTGGACTCCATTGTTGTTAGTTCACAGGGATTATTAGATTTCAACCCACAGAAATTCAAATATTGAGAGTCCTGTTGACATACATGAGATGAGAATTGTTGTCAATATATTTTGAAGTATTGTATTCCCTGCAAGTACAAAAAAATGCTTATCGAAATGTTATAGTAGACGTCTACAATCCCCTATTGATTATAAATTATTACTTTTATTTTAATTGTCAAGAGGATTGAAGTGGCGTGATTATTATTCTACAGCAGCAAAATTATTTTATTGGTGGGGGCATTCTGAAACACGAGACACTTTGACGCAATACAGTTCAGTCGTGGGGGTGCAGTCGTGACTAATTTGTATGTCATGGAGTGAGCCCGAGTGAGTCAATTCCAAAAGTGACTTTTTGTACTTTTAGCAATGCAATAGCGCAAATCCTGGCAAAAAATTGCTAAAATTATATAAATAACAATTTGATGACTCAAGAAAGTAAATGACTTTATCACTACATTGAAATTTTAAATTTTAAAGTCATTGTGTAAGAAAATTGACGAAAATTGATCTATGTAGGTTGAAGCGTCAGATAAAGGGAAAACTGTTGTAAAAAATACATCTTCTTACCACGAGCCCAATACTCCACTATTGCAAGACTGTATTGTTTGTAGAATATCTTTTTAATCACAGTATTCAGTTTGCAATTTGAAATAACAATAGCTTTGCTTTCAGATGTTTCAAAACTTGTTTCATAACTTAATCTGTGGTGCCCTTTTTAGCACTAATCACAAAAAGGGAACTAATCCATTCGGAAAAGTTGGGAATATTTGCAGTGTGGAATAATCCCACTTGAAATTTTAATTGGGCGCAGGCACAGATATCAGTTTTTATTTAATTGAACATTTGGAAAGTGAAATAAAAAAATTTTTTACACTTTAAATTCCGATTAGCATCCAAGTTCATAGAGGATTAGCTAGTCAACTTAGCACAATAAGGGACACTGGAATAAGTTTTCTCTGACTGCAATGACAGTTTTCCCTGACATCAATGTCTTATTTGTAAGTTAAATATTCCATTAGCTTGCAGAGTTACTCTGTGTCTACCTTAGTTTATGTTTGTGTAAATAACGTCTATCAATAATCAATAAGGCATATCCATTTATCGGTTGTGACCCTTGTTTTGTATTTCTGACGTTCTGTCAGAATTTTCCGGAAATGAATAGCTGTAGCTTTTGTTATGAGCAGGAATTGCTTTGATAGGCGTGATATTTTTTAGTAGGCTATTTTAGTTAACTATATGTCTTCTTAAGCTTCAGGTCAAATCATGACGATTTAATTATCCATAGTAGATGTTCATTCATCCCAGCAACAGGAGATAAACAAAGTAAGCAACTACGCAGTTGGAGGCTATGAAAGTTTTAATACCAGGATGAGTCCAATGCTATCACTTGTAATACATTTTTAACCAGTACACTCTAAATGGTGATATCATGCTGCTGTAAAAGGAGTAAATAGTATTCTGTTGGTTGTATTTCAAAGGTCTGCATTTACTTACTTACTTTTGGTGCTGATTACTTAAAGCTAAGCTCATTTGAATAAATCAACATTTGATTGAATTCTTTATACTTGAATAAATATAAATATGAGCACTTACTGTTCGCCTTATACTTGCTTCTGTTTAAATAAATGTCTTACACCATTGCAATTGATTATTTAAGATCAATAGTATAATAGTAATAATAAGTAATATACTAATATATATCCGTTTAGTCAGTAATATATACTTAATTCAAGAGAAGTAGACGGACAATTACAGAGAATTGGAGTGGCTAACGAAATGAAAAAAGGAGGAATTTTAGATTTAGATTTTTACACTGAGCCTACCTTTATTCAGGTTTTAATGTGTTGCTACACCGACGTATCTTGGTGAAAAGTATTGTTTTTTAGATTTTTCTAGAAGAATTGTTGTAAAAATGAACAAACCATTGCCTTTTTAGGTCTTTTTGAAAAGATTTTTGTAAAGCAGAATGTCCTGCCCACTTCTCTGGCTATTTATTTATTTATTGTTTTAATTTACCCGCTTAACTACACAGTGTAATACTCAGAACTATAGTTGTATTTGAAGTTGTTTTTTGCTAAAGTTGATTACAACAATTATTATCTAATCTATAAGTTCTGTTTTGCCTTGTTTTCCTTCAACTGTCCATTTAGTACTTCCAGTCCATCCTTCGGAATTGCTAAGTACTATTAGACAACCTGATCACGGTCTCATGTACTCAATTATTTTAATTACCTACACTGCGTGCCATGACAACATATAGGTAGAAACAAAGATCATGATATTTTCCAGAAAGTTGTTGTGTGTAAACCAGTATTTAATGGAGCCAGCTTAAGTCATTATGAATATTTTAATCGTCTTGATATTTCTATCTTGCAAATAAGCGACAAACAAGTAGAAAACTACGTAGTTAAATGTTATAAGGGAGTCTCTACTTCTTAATTATAATACTTAATAATGCTTAATAATATTATTAACACACCTAAATATTAAGTATAAGTAATGCTTAAGTATTAGTAAGACTTATTGCTTTAAATGATGTTTGCATAAACTAGTGGCGTCTACTGGTGATATAAATTGTTGTATTTCTGCTGCTAGCATTCGTTTGGATCCCATCAAATTTGAGTAACCGCAGCTTTGTTATGAGAAGGAATTTCATTTATTGGCGTGATATTTTTTGTAGATTTTTTTAATTTAAAAATGTCTTCATAGGTTTCAGTCTTGCATATTTAATTATCCGAACAGGTACATTCATCCCAGAAACAGGCGAAAAACAAAATGGATATGGTGCCACACTGCTTATGCTTGAGCATTTTCTACTTGTAGTTCTTCTTTGCAGAGATCGCAATGTAGGTGAGTTTTTAGCGTAGCGTAGCAAACCACGGCTTACTCACTCGGCTCATTTTTGAAAACCACACAGCTCATTTTTCAAAACCTTACAGCTCATTTTTTAAAGCCTAACGGCTCATTTTTCAAAACCTCACCGCCTATTCACTCGACTCGCGGCTCATTTTTCAAAACCTCAGGGCTCACTCAGTCGGCTCGCGGCTCATTTTTCAAAACCTCAGGGCTCACTCAGTCGGCTCGCGGCTCATTTTTCAAAACCTCAGGGCTCACTCAGTCGGCTCGCGGCTCATTTTTCAAAACCTCAGGGCTCACTCAGTCGGCTCGCGGCTCATTTTTCAAAACCTCAGGGCTCACTCACTCGGCTCGCGGCCATATTTTGAATAGATTGACAGATTTAGTAACATGTAATAATTATTTTCTCCTGTTATTATAATCCTGAGTGCTTAAAGGGATACTATTGCATGAATAAGCATTATTTTTTGAGAATAGTATCTATGAATATTAAGTTACCAGATTGTCTTAAAGGTTTGCCATACTTGTCAAACATAGGGGAGGAAGGGCGCCCCAAAAAGCCCAAAAATTGCGGACGTCATATGTGGACGCTCCTTTCTTGGCCATTCAACTTCAATTTTCTTTTTTCTAGGGAAACATGGACATCCACCAAAACAACAATATATATCACGACTACTCTTCTCTCCTGCTGTTATTTTCCCTGCAGAATGTCGAATTGCACAACCAACACAACCTTTCAATTTGGGGTGTTAACATTATTTTATACCCAAGTGAACTGAAGGATTAGATTTTCGAAGCAATTTTCTCCACCATACATTTTTTGCAATTACTAAAAGAAAACAACAAAATGGAATGCTAATTACTAGGCAAAGAATGAATATCCGAGTTCATTGTACACCAGGTGAGAAGATTGACCAGGCAAAAAGATTCTAATAATTAGGCCGAAGAGTAAACTGAATTTGTTTGATTTAAGCAAACAAAAGAGCAAGCTGGCTTTTTTATTTGAACATGCAAGCTTTTATTATGAAGGCATTTCAAGTGAAATATATTTTACACACATTTACAACAAAAAGGAGCAAAGACCTAAATTCATAAAAGAAAAGTAGAAATCTAATCTATTAGAATATTCATGAATATTGCACAAGCTAAAAATGATTACTTCAGAATTTGGTTAACATACAATAATGATAGCCATTTCGATGTAACTGTATTGGATCGTTTTTGTGCCTTTGAAAAATTATATTCAAAATAGGGAAAATAGAAATACGGAAAAATTACATTCAAAATAGGGAAAATAGAAATACGGAAAAATTACATTCAAAATAGGGAAAATAGAAATACGGAAAAATTACATTCAAAATAGGGAAAATAGAAATACGGAAAAATTACATTCAAAATATGGAAAATAGAAATACGCAAAAATTACATTCAAAATATGGAAAATAGAAATATGGAATAAGGACATACAAAATATAGAAAATAGAAATATGGAATAAGGACATACTAAATATAGAAAATAGAAATATGGGAAAATGACATTTAAAATACGGAAAATAGAAATATCGAAAAATGACATTTAAAATATGGAAAATAGAAATATCGAAAAATGACATTTAAAATACGGAAAATAGAAATATCAAAAAATGACATTCAAAATACGGAAAATAGAAATATCGAAAAATGACATTCAACTAAAAAATACCTCTAAATAATACCTCTAACCCCACTAAAAAATATTAATTCGTAGAACATTACACTTATATTTCTACAATATACAAACATTTGCATACTTTCAATAGTTGAAATAAATGTAATAAATAAACCATTTCAATACGGCTATAGCACAGTAGTGTAACCGTAATATTTTTTAATTAATTTGAAATTATTCAAAAAAATTTGAAATTATTTCAAATTATTCAACGAACACAGCATACGTATATCCCTGTGTAAAGGGAAGGCGTAACCCAATTTTGCTCATTTAGAAACCTGTCCATAATTTGAACATACATTTTTAGAATGTGGAAAAAAATCCCAAAAAAGTTTAACCGTTCTCGACTTACAGCGCTATCTCACTCACTCACTGGGTCACAGACAGAGTGCCCAATCGCATACAGTAGTTGCACTACTGAATAAAGGAGGTTTGCTTTACGTAGATTGCATTAATCAATGATATTTAGTTTTGGTAGCGGAGACTTAAGCCTGTAAACCCATGTTAAGTTTAACAGTTCCACGACAAATGCTTAATAGAAAGTTTGGAACGCTCTTCTTGGTGATGTTGTTGTAGTCTCCAATTCTGTAGACGAATTTCTTACAAGAGGTTCGATATTTCTTCATGTATTTGACCTCTGCTGGATTCTTTGAAGGAAATCGTGATACAGACAAAGTGATGGCATTAAACTTTTGAGAGACCTTGCTCATAATGATGAGCAAGACACACCAGAAGAAAATAAATATCACAGACAATGAGCTGACAGCTGCCACGACGGCTATCGGTAATTCTGAGCTGTATTTCCAAACTATTAAATTTGTGAACATGATGGAACGATTCATTATGAAGTAAACTGCCTGGACCACCACACGAATAATTTCCGTAAGGAATTTTATGTGCAGCAATAAAATTCGATGGTACTTGACAAACTTCAAGGGTGTCCTCAAATGGTCCTCAGTCAAGTATTTCGACTCTCCGAATCTATAATAAAGTGTAGAAGTTTTACCTTATACTTCCACGATAGTGTATGAATGAATTAAAATTAATTTAAATATCGACTCTCGGAATCAAAATGAAGAAAAAATATCTCTAAAAATAATGTTTTTGCTCCTACATAAGGTTTGTCTATGAAGTAAACAATAGTGTACTTATTTACAATAGTAGTGCTTTTGATTTCAATTATAAGCATTGTTGAAGCACACAGATAACCAAAATAATATTTGCATATATTACTTAAGTTCCTTCCCGAGAATCTGAATGTATCCATGGATCACCACCAATGATTCAAATATAAGGCCAATAATTGCTAGGGCGCAAAAGCATAACCACCAAGCCATAAGTATGGTGAGAATAGCCACTCCGATGTGTCGATATTTTTCTGGCAGCAGTCCATAAGGAAATAGGGGCATATCGTAGGTGCCAATCCATACTGCAATTACCCCATACGGATAGAAACAACTGAAGATAGTCAGGCATTGGACGATTAGCAAATCTCTCGGACTAAAGTCGATACCAGTTCCCATTTTGCAATAACTATCTACGGAATTTTAATAATAATAATTAATCACCACATTCATTAAAATCACCGTTCCGTTCAAAATGAAAAAAGCATACACTGAAAAGAAATACCGTTTCTTAAATTTACTTGGAAAATGAGTGTGATGGAAAATAAAAATTTTTGTGTTCATAAAAACAGTACTTAAAGGTATTTAATACAGTGAGGTTTTTTAACTTGGAACGATAGGGTTTTACATTATGAAAATATTAGCAGTACTTTTACATGTAAAGTTGGCTTTTATTTAACTGCACAACAACAGTATCCATAGCCACTAAGGATACTGTTGTTGTGATGCCAATTAAAAGCGAATTTTACATGTAAAAGTGCTGCTAAATTTTCATAGTGGAAAACCCTATCGTTCCAAGTTAAAAAACCTCACTGTATTTTAACGCAATGTTCTGACCTTCGAAGAGTTTTATTGTAGCTACGATTTCGTTGATCAGCAAAAGCAAGCTATGTCCCTTAAAATGTATAAATAATTGGAGAAAAAGTGCTATCCAGTATGCACAGTTGAAAAAGAAACATAAGAAGTAATAAAAGGAAGTATCTCCCATTATCGATCGAATCACTAGTTGAATGGATAAGTAAGCAACTGAAATTAGCCACAGCACAATGGTTACGTAGTGTCTCCATTTGTCGTACTTTGATGTTGATTTCACAAATGTGTTCGTTTTATTGTCATATGTAGCTGGAAAAGCACCGAATGTATTTGTCATTTTGACTGTAAATTGCAGACATTTCAAAATCTTCAATAGATTTCTTCTCTGGGGCCTTATTATTGGGTTATTTTGACTATTGTATTCCATTGTTGTTAGTCCACAGGGGGAAGTATGTATGCATTTATTATTCGAACCCAGGCAATGGCGGTACAAAAGTAAATTTCAATTACAGTTTGCATTAATTGAAATCGTAAAAATTGTCAAAATATTGTAACCCACAGCAATTCGAATATTGAGAGTCCTGTTGACAAACATGAGATGGGAATTATTGTCAAAACATTTTGAAAAATTATATTCCCTACAAATACACAACAAATGTTTATCGGTAGTTAAAGTTATGATCTCTTATCAATACGATTTCCTATTGATTATAATTCATAAATTATGACTTTTACTTTAATTGTCACGAGGATTGCAGTATCGCTATTATTACTTTGCAAAATCAAAATTATATTATTGGTTGGGGCATTCTGAAACTCGATACACATTAGGGCCCACTTTGCCGCGCTGCAACTACATTCAGTGCAAAGTTTCAATGGACAAAAACCGAGTGCAATCTCGTGGCTATGATTTATAATCAGAAAAATTATAATCGGCAAAGATATTCACGAACCAGGCACATTCGTTTAAGTTTAAGAAATAGTCATAAAATCTCTATTATAAATTACTTAAAAATGGGTTTGCAAGCCATAAATATCTGCAAATATATAATAATCTTTTTCAATAAGTCAATTCACATATGCAGGTAATACAGAAAGTAAATAGTCAAAAATATCGGTGAACGATGACCAGGCGACGAAATATCGCAAACCGGTAGCTACTTCTACTTAGCTACTTTGTACACTTAGGTATATAAATTTACATGCGTCTTTGTACAGTTGAGCTGCTAAATTATCGCCCCGCTTTCGGATATTATTATTCATTCATTCATTATTATTTATTATTCGATATTTTAGCTTTAGCAGCAACCCAAAGTGAATGTCAATGCTGTATGGTAATTCTTATATACCTGATTTACTATTTAATTTCACAAGTCAATTTCCAGGAAGGAAACCGGAGTGAGCCCGGTTTAATAAATATAATTGCCACTGACGGAGCGGATACACTTCCTGTTTAATTTCTCAATTTGAAAATAAGAATATATTCTGATTTGCCAATGTATAATTTAAATATGGTTCATTGTCTTGTTAAAGTTTAAGTTTTTGACAATAAATTCGATCGCATTTACTTACATTAGGTAATTTAAGGAGCTAATCTATATCTTACCAATTAGGCACCGGCACAGTTCTTTTTCAATTAAACATTTAAAATTTGAACTAAGAAATTCACTGTTTTCACACTTTAAATTCTGATTAGCATCCAAGTTCTTAGAGGATTGTCTAGCCAACTTAACACAATAGACTCTGCAATGACAGTTTTCCCTGACTGCAATGACAGTTTTCTCTGACATCAATGTCTTATTTGTAAGTTGAATATTCCATAAACTTGCATAGTTACTCCATGTTAGCATGAACTAATGTTTGTGCTAAATAGCCTCTATCAATAATCAATAAGACATCCGTTTATCGGTTGTCTCTCTTGTTTTATATTTCTGACATGCTCCCAGAATTTTCGGGAACTGAATGGCTGCAGCTTTTGCGATGACCAGGAAATACTTTTGTTGATGTTATATTTTCTAGTATGTTCTTTTGGTTAGCAATGTCTTCTTACGTTTCAGGTCAAGTCTTGCATATTTGATTGTTCATTGATGTTCATTCATCCCAGCAACAGGCGACAAACAATGTAAGCAACTACGCAGTTGGAGCGTTGGAGGTTATGAAACTTATATTGTCAGGATGCGTTCAAAGCTATCACTACATAAATAACTCCAAAGTGAAAATGCTCATGACGCCTTTTAATAGCAGGGTACAGCAGAAAATAAAGAATCAGTTGCCCCTTTACACAAAAATTAAAATTTTGTCCTTTTTAAAAAGGAATGCTTCATGTTTATACCTTTTGTATTCCCTTCTTTGCATAATAGACTTGCAGGGTAGGCAAAAGGCGTTAAATACAGAAGACTTGAAAATAATAAAATACAATATGTAATGGCGTTTTTAATGTCTTTGTCGAAGAACTATTTGTATTATGCTGCTATATCATTTTCTAAAAATTGATCTTCAATTGTTTTAAATGATTTTGTTAAACTAAAACAGTATAAAACAATGATGTTCTTCATAATTCTACAAAACTTTTCCCTAAAACGGTAAAAGGTTTAATGTTTAAGAAAGTAAAGAATGCGAAAGTAATATTGTCTTTCAAGTTTTTTTAGGAAGAGTTGTAAAAAAGCAAACAAGGAAAACCATTGCTTTTTTAGGTGTTTGTAGCCAGATTTTTGTAAAGCAGAATGTCCTGTCGCACTTCCTAGGCTATTTATGTATTTATTGCTTTGACTTACACACTATTAACTACTCAACGTAATACACAGAACTGTAACTGTAATTGATGTTGTTTATTATTGCTAAAGTTCTAAAGACCGAATGTTGATTATTACACATACAATAATACTCTACTATAAATTCTGTTTTTGCCCTATTTTCCTTTAACTGTCCATGTAGTGCTTCATGCCCATCCTGCGGAATAGTTAACCGTTATTACACAGCCTGACCACGCTCACATGTACTCAATTATTTTAATTATCTACACTGCGTGCCGTAACATTATATAGGTAGAATCTACGAGCACAATATTTTCCTGAAAGTTGTTCAGTGTAGACAAGTTTTTAATGATGCCAGGTCAAGTCATGAATATTGCAATCGTCTAGGTATTTCTATTTTGGAAACAAACGACAAACTAGTACAAACAACAAAGCAGTTGAATGTTCTAAGTCAGCCTATATATTATAAATCCTGTTGACATGAACTAGTGGCGTTTAATGCTTATAGAAATTGTTATCTTTCTGCTTCTAGCATTCGTTTGGATCCGATCAAATTTCAATAACGTAGCTGTTGTTATGAGAATAAATTAATATTTAGTTATCCGTAAAGGTTCATTCATTCCAGCAGCAGGTGACAAGCAAAGTGGACAATATTTTCTATTATTCATACGCTCAGGAAGCAAAATTACAGATGATGCAATAGCTGAGCTACAAAGCGTCCCTATAGTTTTGAAATTATGATCTATCCAAAAAATTGTGCTCTTTAAAATACTTGTAATTTTGTGATTTCTGGAATGACTCTAAGTATGACAAGTTTTTTCATCATGGTTGTACTAAATTTCGCTAACCTTCTTGGTAAATAAACAATTTAGTGCATTTTTGTTGTTTATGACGTACCCATACGGCATTAAAACCCAACGACCTCGACAATGGACTATGGTAAGCCCATTTGCAGTACAGTTCCGAACGGATGATCAGTCTGCCTTGTCATATCTATTTTTTACAAAAAGTTACGTTAGATTATTCAACAAACTTTACTGAAATCAACTCAATAATAGATTTCTCCTTAGAACATGTGATATAATAATGGCATATCAAAGCACTGCGGCAACCACATGTGTGGGTGTGACTAGAAAATGAGTTCAGATCCTACAAGCGTTTTCTTACCCCTAACAAATAGCAATTATTCTGAATAAAGGGAAAATAATTTTAACACAATTAAAACAAATTTTCATTTAGAATCACGGACCGGACCTTGAATTTTAGTGAGGATTTTTTTGATCTTGGCTGTAAATATAATTAGACCATGGTCCACTTAAAACTTTATACCCATTAATCAAGGCAGACATTCCCCCTATTTCCGACTATGCCAATTAAGTTATTAGGTTAGATTATTTCGAAAAGGTGGCTTGCTATTTGGAATTATATAGAATTGTATATTTTTTTTAGAAAAGAAGTTTAGTATAGCTTGGCCAAACCGAAAGTTTTGCGTAGAGCAATTTTGAAAAATGGTAGAAGTGGTTTATAGTGTTTTGGCTAAAGTGAGAGAATGGTATAGCGAATTATTATTTGAAAGTCGACGATATCGTTTCTTTGGACAGTTTGTTTTGACTTCATAGATTTTGACACTTCCTTATCATTCAAAGAAAGAACTCATTATTTGTTGTGGCGTACACCAAGTTTTATTAGGAAAGTTTCTCAAGAGAAATATATTTTACAGATATTTACAACATCAAGTTTCAAAGACCTAAATGCACACAGTGTAGTGAATAAAATCTTATCCTATCAATGAAGATTAGTCGTGCTATATGGCAAGATAATAGCTCATGTTTACCAACAAACAAGAATGAAATTGAATTTTGCAGATTAATCGGTGAAATATGAAAATGTCATTCAGCTTGTGGCCAAATCTAATGACAATTTGCTAAATAATAGTTGCAAAACAAGCATTTTAAGACATATAACACGTAAACGCCATGTCACAACTACGCAAATGTCGCTACAGAGAAAGAATTTGTACATCGAGAAAAGTGGCAATCTAATTTCTTAGCATTTAATATTGAAGAAATTTAATTCACTTAAAGAAACTTAATTCTTTTTGGGAAACATTTACTACGGAAAAACTTTTTGTTCTATTAGGGGAGTTGTATTTATTACTGCAGAAATTTGAATCTTTTTAAATCAAATATTTCTACATACGTTGTACTTCTATACCATCATCGGAATGGATTCCTAAAAACTGCGGCTCTGCTTCATTGCTGTTAACTCTTTTTTTCATTTTTAATGGGACCGTGTTTTCTTAATTATAACTTGAATAAGTTATGGCATTTTCAGTATACGACAACGAAGACAACCCCGGTTTCCCAGACTTCTCAGCCAATAGCAGTGCAATTGTCTGAGAAAAATTATACCTTAGTATGTTATTGGGTTTAATTCGGAGGTTTTAATATTCAATTTCAGGTGACTATGCATACAGAGACTGTAATGTACAGACACACACAACCTTTTGGTTATTGTCTAGCTAGGCCCGTCCGTAGAACGGGTAATTTTCTAGTTATACATATACACATACAATTAGAACATTTGTATACTTTGAGGCGTTGAAATAAGTGCAATAAAATAAATAAAGTCTGCTTTACGTAGATTGCGGGAACCAATATGATATTTAGTTTTGGTAGTGGAGACTTAAGCCTGTAAACCCATGTTAAGTTTAACAGTACCACGACAAATGCTTAATAGAAAGTTTGGGATGCTCTTCTTGGTGATTTTGTTGTAGTTTCCAATTCTGTAGACGAATTTCTTACAAGAGACTCGATATTTTTTCATGTATTTCACCTCTGCTGGATTTTTCGAAGGAAATCGTGATACAGACAAAATAATGGCATTAAATTTTGCAGACACCTTGGCCATAATGATGAGAAAAACACACCAGAAGAATACCAATATCACAGAGAATGAGGTGACAGCTGCTACAGCGATTATCGGTAATTCTGAGCGGTATTTCCAAACTATTAAATTTGTGAACATGATGGAACGATTCAGGATGAAGTAAACTGACTGGATCAACACACTCAATATTTCTGTGAGAAACTTTATGTGCAGCAATAAAATCCGATGGTACTTGACAAACTCCAAAGGTTCCCTCAAATGGTCCTGAGTCAAGTATTTCGACTCTCCGAATCTATAATAAAGTGTACAAAGTTTTAAAGTTTAATAAAGTTTTACCTTATACATCCATGATAGTAGTACCATTCACCAGTAAAATTTAAAAATACTTCAGTTTATAAGCCAAACAGTTTACACACATGTTGTAATGAGCGCTTTGGCAACGATCCGTTTATAAATCTTGGCGTTCAAGTATTACCTAGGTAACAATGCGAAACTATGGCGTTGCGTACAAAATTTGTTGCACGTATCACAAATAAACTGTTTTTAATCAATTAAACCACTCCAGACTGGTTTATTTTTGTAGCGTTTATAAACCACAGTTTATAAACTCACACATGCGCAGTTGTGCTGAGTTGGACAAAATAAACTAATAAACTAGTTTTTTGGTTTATAAACTCAGCCGGTGAATGGCACTAGTGTATGAAAAAATTAAAATTATTTTAACTATCGACTCTCCGATTCTAAATGAAGCCAAAAACCCAGAAAAATGTTTTTGCTACTCCATAAGGTTTGTCTATGAAGTAAACAATAGTATACTTGATTTAAAATACTAGTGTTTTTGATTTAAACTATTAGTATAATTGAAACACGCGCATAACCGAAATAATTTTGCATATATTACTTTAGTTCCCTCCCGAGAATCTGAATGTATCCATGCATCACCACAAATGATTCAAATATAATGCCAACAATTGCGAGGCCATTACAGCACAACCACAAGGCCATAAGGATTTGGAGTGCAGCCACCCAGGTGTGTCGATAATCTTCTGGTAGTATTCCATACGGAAATATAGGCATTTCGTAGGTGCCAATCCATACTCCAATAATCACATACGGATAGACACAAGTGAAGATAGTCAAGCATTGGACGATTAATAAATCTCTCGGACTAAAGTCGATACCAGTTCCCATTTTGCAATAACCCTCTGTGGAATTTTAATTATTATAGTTAATAGTTAATAATTTCTTAAATTTGCTTGAAAAATGAGTGTAATGGAAAATGAAAATTTTTGTGTTCATATAAACAAAATTTTGAGGAATTTAATACTGTATCAAAAAGGTTTCTGACCTTCGAAAAGTTTCCACTGTTTGCTACAATTTCGTTGATCAGTAAAAGCAAGCTGTCACCCTTAAAATGTAGAAATAATTGGAGAAAAAATGTTATCCAGTATGCACAGTTGAAAAAGAAACATAAGAAGTAATAAAAGGAAGTATCTCCCGTTATCGATCGAATCACGAGTTGAATGGATAAGTAAGCAACTGAAATTATCCACAGCACAATGGTTACGTAGTGTCTCAATTAGTCGTACTTTGATGTTTATTTCACAAATGTGTTCGTTTTATTGTCATATGTAGCTGGAAGAGCACCGCATGTATTTGTCATTTTGACTGTAAATTGCAGACATTTCAAAATCTTCTATAGTTTTCTTCTCTGGGTAATTATTATTTGGTTATTTTGAATATTGTATTCCATTGTTGTTAGTCCACAGGGGGAAGTATGTATGCATTTATTATTCGAACCCAGGCAATGGCGGTACAAAAGTAAATTTCAATTACAGTTTGCATTAATTGAAATCGTAAAAATTGTCAAAATATTGTAACCCACAGCAATTCGAATATTGAGAGTCCTGTTGACAAACATGAGATGGGAATTATTGTCAAAACATTTTGAAAAATTATATTCCCTACAAATACACAACAAATGTTTATCGGTAGTTAAAGTTATTATCTCTTATCAATACGATTTCCTATTGATTATAATTCATAAATTATGACTTTTACTTTAATTGTCACGAGGATTGCAGTATCGCTATTATTACTTTGCAAAATCAAAATTATATTATTGGTTGGGGCATTCTGAAACTCGAGACACATTAGGGCCCACTTTGCCGCGCTACAATTACATTCAGTGCAAAGTTTCAATGGACAAAAACCGTGTGTAGTCGTGATCATGATTTATAATCAGAAAGATCGTCTCTGAGGGTGATTATTTTTGAGGAAGGATAATCCGCAAAAATAGTCAAAAGAACTGGTAGAGACAAGTCTGCCCTCTTAAAGACCTAATCTATATATATCTTACAAATTGGGCACAGGCACAGATATCAGTTCTTTTTAAATTGTACATTGAAAATGTGAACTAAGCAATTGACTCGTTTTAGACTTTAAAAAGTTCATAGAGGATTGGCTAGTCAACTAAACAGAAGTTAGTCTACTCTGGAATGATAGTTTTCTCTGAGTGCAATGACAGCTTTCCCTGACATCAATGTCTTATTTGTACGTTGAGCATTCCATAAACTTGTAGAGTTACTCCGTGTCAGCCTGAACTAATGTTGCTAAATAACCTCTATCAATAATCAATAAGACATCCGTTTATCGGTTGTCTCTCTTGTTCTATATTTCTGACATTCTCAGAATTTTCGGGAAATGAGATGACAAGGAAATGCTTTTGTTGACGTTGTATTTTCTAATAGGTTCTTTTAGTTCGCAATGTCTTCATAGGTTTCAGGTCAAGTCGTGGATATTTAATTGTGCATTGATGTTCATTCATCCCAGCAACAGGCGACAAATAAAGTAGACAACTACGCAGTTAGAGGTTATGAAAGTTGTAAAGGAAGGATGCGTGCAAAGCTATTACTTTTAATACATTTTTAACCAGCACACTCTGAATGGTAATAATATCATGCTGCTGTAAAAGGAGTATTGTAGTACCCAGATAATTTTAGCAAGGACCACCCAAGACGCTCCATTCCTTCAATACGTATCGTCTTGGGTGGTCCTTGCTGAAGTTATCTGGGTACTACAATAAATAGTTTGCTGTTGTTCCGTCGCTACTTACAAACTTAAAAAGAATTCAATATCTGCCTTTTCTTTATCAAACTGTATGTTCTGTTTATCTTTTTGGTGAAGAAGTGTGAGACAGGCAATGATGGCGAATAGACATAAATGCAGAATTTGAAAAAGCTGGCACAAAAAATTTTCCCGAACAGAATAAATTGTTGAAAAATGTTTATCCGAACTGAAGCAGTGGTTCGTTGCTATACGTTGTTTAGTGCGGTACCATATCGAACCATCCTGGCTCAGGAAACTGCAAATATACAGGGGAAATAATTTTTTGCACCATGAGAAAACAATTTTGCATGAATTAAATTCCCATTTACTCTACATTTTATAGGAAATAACTCCAAAGTGAAAATGCTCTTGAAGGCTTTTCATAGCAGGGCATACCAGAAAATAAAGAATCAGTTACCCTTTTACACAAAAATTAAATTTTTTTCCTTTTTAAAAAGGAATGCTTAATTTTTATACCCAATATGCAATGCAGTTTTTAATGTCTTTGTCGAAGAACTTTTTGTATTATGCTGCTACATCGTTTTCAAAAATTGTTTTAATTGTATAAATTTCTGCAAAACTTTTCTGTAAAACGGAAGAAAGGTATACTGTTTTAGATTAGCTTTTTTGTAAAAAATGAAACTCAATAAAATCCACAGGTGTCTTAGATTTTTCTAACAAGACTTTTGTATGAAAGCAAAAACAGAAAAAGTATTTGTTTTTTTATCTTCCTAGAAAGATTGCTGTGAAAAAGCAAAAATGGAAAAACCATTGCCCTTTAAATCTATGCAGCAAAATGTTTGTAATGCAGAATGTGCTGTTTCACTTCTCTGGTTACTTATTTATTTATTGCTTTAATTTACACGCTTAACTACTCAACGCAATAATGAGAACTATAGTTGTAATTGAAGTGGTTTATTGTTAAAGTTGCAAAGACCGAATGTTGATGTACAACAATCTATAGTATAAATTCTATGTTTTGCCTTGTTTTCCTTCAACTGTCCATTTAGTGCTTCATGCCCATTCTACGGAATAGCTAGCCGCTATTACACAGCCTGACCACGCTGTCATGTACTCAATTATTTTAATTATCTACGCTCCGTGCCGTCACAATATATAGGTTGAAACTAAGAGCAGGACATTTTAAAGAAAGTTGTTCAGTTTATACAAGTCTTTAATGATGCCAGGTCAAGTCATGAATATTTTAATCGCCTGGGTATTTCTATTTAATGAATAAGCGACAAACAAGTATAAAAGTAAACATCTAAATATTATAAGGTAACCCAAATATTATAGATCATGTTTACATAAACTAGTGGCGTGCAAGGCTTACATGAATTTTTATCGTTCTACTGATAACATTCGTTTGGACCCCATCCTATCAAATTTGAATAACCGTAGCTTTTGTAGGAGAGGGAATTAATATTTAATTATCCGTAGAGGTTCATTCATCCTAGCAACAGGCGACAAGCAAAGTGGACAATATTTCATTCATATATTAACCAGTACTTTCAGGAAGCAACATTATTGGTGATGCAATAGCTGAGCAACAAAGCATGCCTATAGTTATGATATTATGATCTATCCAAAAAGTATGATCTATTCAAAATGCTAGTAATTTTGTATGGAATGGCTCTGTAAGTATGAAAAGTTTGTCCATAATGGTTGTACTAAATTTCACAACTTCTTTGTAAGTAAACATTTTTTACGTTTTTGTTCCTATCTTTTTTACAGAAATTGATATTATAGCTTCCCCAAAAAAATTCACTGAAATGCACTCAAAAACCTCTTCCTTTGGACACCTGATATCGTATTTTTCCTGATATATTTTCCCCTGAAAGGAATACGTTAGTCTCATTGTCCAAAATTAACGATATTTTTAAAAACATTTTATATTTTCCAAAGAAAATAAAGCGCTTCTTTGGTTTGAGCTTTGAGAGCGTTAATAATAATTGCTTCTGTTTTTATATTTAAAAAAGTATTTAGCAAATAAAAAAATTTGTGACATTTTGCAATGCATTTATATAAAATATTTACTAACATATTTTGGAATAAAAAATGTTTAGCACATATTTCGGCCGCTCTACCTTGTCACGTGACGTTAAAAATGAAGAAAGTCAACATTTTAAGAAATATAATTGGTCATGTGATCTAAAATAGCATTTGAAACATTTTCAATCTAATTAACTGTTTTATCGGAAAAATTTACTCAACAAAAAATTACACTACTAGTTTCACTTTCTATTTTTACCAAAAATTAGTTTTTAGAAAATGGTATTTGCATGTATGTTACAGTTGTATGATAAAAATATAATATGTAGTACAAATAAGTAATATAAATAATACAAATATCATGTGTATGTACAATTGCATCCAGTTGGCAGTACTATTTGAAAATTTCTTCGAAATTTCCACAATATGCATTATGTGACCACACATTATAGCTGAACGTACCAATATTTCTCTCTCAAAATCAGAAAATGATTTTTCGAAATACAAATGTTTAATTTGGTTTACAAAAATTCCTAAAACTAACAAATTGGTTTTTATTTCCAAAATTCGTAAGACGCAATTTGTTTTTTTCAGGATTCAGATTTGTTAACAGTCCCCAAAAAAGAGAATTGTTTAAAAGGTAATGAAAATGAACCCTACACCCTCCCGTAGTGTTCTGCCTGAAGTGAAAGTTTGCATGTTAAAAGAAACGGAATTAAAGTTTGCGTGTTTCACCCGCGAAATTCAAATCATTGTCAATAATATTGAAATTACCTGCAGACTTTAATATCCAGTTGTTATTTTGCTTAGAAGTGAAGGTATAAACAGTTATTTACTATAATAAATAAACAATTCATCAAAAAGTAAACTATAAACATATTTCTGTATTTTTACATTTAGAAATCTGTACCAACTGCGGGATGAAAGACTTAAAGCAAGTAATAATCGTGTATGGAAGGAAAACTAATTTCTAAATCTAAATCCATAAAACTTACTTAACTTTTAGAATGCAAAAGTCATTTTGTACTCTTTGCTACAGGCTAACCAATTATTTACTAAATTGAATAATAAATCTAAAAATATTTCTGTATTTTTTCCATTTAGAAATCTGTATCAGCTGTGGAATGAAAGATTTAAAGCAAATAATAATCGTGTATGGAAGGGAAACTAAATATTAAATCGGCAGAACTTGCCTATTTTTTACAATGCAAGAGGTTAAATTTCCTTTGCCAATACTAAATTGCTCTGCCTGCTCAGCAATTTTGAAAACTACTCCAGCTGCTTCCGAAATTCTTAAGAGTGGTGATTCTAATATTACTACTGCAATACAAAGTGCCATTAACTACCTCAACGGGCGGCCCAGTCGAAGTTTTAAGAACATTTCAGCAGTAGATTCAAATTTAAGTAATAGAAAACCAACTTCCAAGCCAGAAACGCCTGTAATTATTTGTATGACTTGTGCGGCCTTGTTATCTGACAACTGCAGAGCCCATAAAAGATTTGAAAGTGCAACTCATTCGCTTTCTTTCGTAGAAAAGGTCAAGTCACTTCGTAACCGGAAACTTCAGTTGGCAGAACCAATTCCATCTGAAGAAGAAAATCTTTCCTGGCCAACAGATGTTCTCAGTCATTCTGAAGATAATGGAAACTATGATGAAAATAACTTTTATGAGGACTTCCATTTTTTGGATTTTGAAGTCAAGTATGAGTCAGTTGGCTATCCAGATTTTAGTGCAAATGAAACAGCACAATCCCAAACGAGCGTTACAAAATTACTTTCTAACCAAGAATTAGTTGTCCGATTGGAGAAATTGTCACAGGGAGATATAGAACGGTTTTGTCGGAAGAAATCTGAATCTGTCTACAAAGAACCTGAAGATAAACCCAAGAAAAGAAAATGCATCAAAAAGGCAACAGCTGAGAAGTTGAAAACAACTGTTCGGCGTAAGTTATAAGCAAAATATTGCATATTATACCATAAAAATTGCATTTAACGACACTAATCAGTTTTCCATGAACAAAAATCGTCATTTCTTTATCAGAATAATCAATTTCAAATTGGTTTACCACAAGAATCGTTTTTAAACACAAGAATATAATTTTTGCAAATGTAAATTGCTTTTTCCAAATATTGTTACTTCCTTTTTTTAATTGAATACGTGATAGTTTTCTCTTATGATTATTTTGAGTACTGATTATGAAAAACAGTAGCATAATGCATGGATAACGCGATTTTATTCAAATGAAAATGAATTATCTTATTTCGAGTGACGATTCTTATAGTAGAACAATAATAATATTATGGCAAATTGACTATTCTTATGGAAAATTGACGATTTTTGATTATTGTATGGGAAGTGATTATTTTAATGGTACAATAAAATAAAACTATCGCCGACGTAAAATGTTTTTATGTTTAATAATACTTATTTTAATGCCTTTATAATGGTATTAGATGTTTTATTAATACTTCTATAGATTTTGTTTGATATTTTAATTAAAAGGGAAACGACGGAGAAATCTTTCAGAGAAAGAAAAAGAAGTTTCCTGGGTGTTTTGCTCGATAACGAATTGCGCCATACGGTGCAAATCTGCACGGAGCTTAGCCCAACACATGATAATTATACATGGTGAAGGTGGTGAAAAGGGGCGTCACCCTTGTGGACAATGTGATCGAGTTTTATCAACTGCTCAATCTTTGCGAAGTCACATACGCAAAAATCACTCTGGTTTACCGAAACTTAGATGTTCCGAATGCAGACAGAGATTTAAGTCTCTGAAAGGTTACAATTCTCACATGGAAGAGAACAAGGATACTCAAGGGGATCATTTATGCTCTGAATGTGGGGAAACATTTCCTGGACTTAAATGTGCTTTTGTTAAGCACGGAAGAATTCACACAAAAGAAGAAGACAAAGTGACCTGTGAAACATGTGGTAAAAAGTTTCTGGATATTCAGTCCTTAAAGGCACACATGCATAGGCATAGAAAGAAAGCTGAATCAGCTGGAAGAACGTTTGTGTGCGAACATTGCGGATTTGTTACTAAAAGCAAAGCATTTTTCGTGAGACATTCAAAAATTCATAAGGAAATTGCTGAAAAGGGGGAAAACGCTGTACATTGTGATGAATGTGGCAGAATTTTGAAGCATTCACACATGCTTAAAGTCCATAAACGAAAATTTCATCGACCTGACTTACCAAATAAGGTTTACCAGTGTTCTTACTGTGTAAAACAACTTTCATGCTCCAAAATGTTAATCAAACACGAAAATTGTCACAAAGCTGACCCAAATTTCAAACCTCGTAAAGTGCAAGTTAATTGGAAGTGGAAATTAAAAGCACAATTAGCCAAATCAAAAAACCTCGATTGTTCAACGTAGTTAGGAAAGAAGAAATTAACGGTGATAATTATTTTCGAATCTCTTAATTCATGTTTTTCCTTATCTATGATGAGTCTTAAATTATTAACAAGTCTTCTAAATATAGTTCATTTAAATATTACAGCAAAAATTACTGATGACTTGAAATCAGTAATTGTCTAAAATTTAAATCTTGATTTTTCCTTTTAGGTATGCCTAGGAAAAGTTTTGAGATTTACTAAATGAATTTTTGATGCAACGGTTGAAAAATTATTATTCTATCAACTACTTCAGAACAGAAGTGATAATCTTACTTAATTTATTCAACTAGTACATATTTAAACTTACACCATATGATCTGGTCACTTATCTTATATTTAGCAATAATTGTATTATACTATATCACTCTGTGAAATTGTAATGCTTTATTTAAATCTGTTCTAGAGTAATTAGTGGTGTCCACTTTAAAATTAATGTACATAATTTTTCTTACGACACTATTCTTGGTGCGATTTGACTTTTTATGACGGAGTGAGGTAAATCACACTGAAGTTTACATTCGGTGCTGATTATTGTGAAACAGAGCGTATTGTATAAACTGAATTTTTGGACTTTGATAAACAAATTACTTTACTTTGCTTACTTACAACACGTTTGTATATTAATTTCTATTGTGTTAATATCGTGTTTTAGTTAATGCACGCTTCAATATCATGAATTTATGAAATATATTGTCAAGTAGAGCATGCAGGTGTGTTTGCACTCTGCACCGCTTACTTGCTAATCATCAGTATGTAGTCATCAATAAGTTGAATTGGTGCATAATTAGGTTACGAGGTCCACTGTATACTTTTATTTTATTGTTTGTCTGTATCATCAAGGCTGGTGTAACCGTAGTAATTGTCCTGTAAGGTTGTCTCAACCAAAACTTTTTAATTTACAATTTCCGTTTTTCCGTTGTGGACTACGTTGTTGAAAGTTAAGATGAGACAGCACCCGACAGTCAGTAGCGCTTTATCCGACGAACAAACAGACAGTTATTCCCCCAATTCGTCACATCGTTTGCAAGGTTTATTTCATTCTTCACGTCCTTTTATATTCATCTCATATTTCATTCATTCATCCCGACGTCTACTTCATGCGTTGCAATCATAAGTAAATACTTCTGGGAAGTTGTGTACGGCAAAACAAAATTTCTGGCGATGCTGACCAAAGAATAAGTACTGCATTATATACACGGTACGCTTTAATATTCTCCGAAAATTAGATCGTAATATGTCCTTCTGATAATTGATTGAGGAATAACTGATTGCATTACCAGAATTTAGATGAGCCATTCAGATTTCAAGGAACTTCATTTCAGTTTCCCCTCTGGCTTGGAGAACACAAATCACAATAATAAATTGTTTCTGATAAACTCTATTCTTTGATAATTATTGTTGTTATTTTACAGTTTTGGCCACAAGTCACGCACCTAGTAAAAACAGAAGGAAAACTTGGACAAACTATTCCCTGTGAAAATGGATTTTCTACCAATGCTAGCAATCGTTTTAGTCTGTTTGTATTTTAATATCAAAGAAGCTAAATCATAGTGTTTTCCGGCAGGTTGGGAGTGTGATTTGTACTATCCCTGTACTGTGTAAGATTCTCATCACTTGTTCTAAAACTAACGTGAAATAAAATATACGAAATATATATGAGTAATGTAATGTAAATCAATTGTTTTCTTTTTTCAGAAGTTGCAAGAAATATCCTTCTGGATCATTAGATGAATGTAGATGTCTTAAGTGTCAGCGTGGATATTGCAGACCAAAAACAGAAGAAAAGTAAAAGAAAAGAAATAATGCTTAATCTATTTTGGCAATGCCATCTTATTCCACTTTATATTATATGTATATATTACATATATATATACTCTATTATATAATTAAATAATTTGTTTTCAAAAAAATTTTTAAGTTTATTAAATTCATTGTATTTTTAGGATTCTTTTTATTTGTTTCTAGTTTTAGGAAGCGCATGCTAACTTTTTTGGTGTTTCCTTTTATATGGAACGCAAAGTTAACCTTTTAGTTGCTTACACTTGTAAGAATTAAATTATATAGTGAAGTAAAGATAAGAAATTAAAAATATGAATATGAACTTTTTATATTTTAATGTATTAATTAAAATTTTCTACTTAACAGAAATTTTCTTGAAACTTTTGGGCCATTAATTGGCGTTCTGACTATTCTACTGATACTGTTCTTTCTCGCAGGATGTGCTAAGAGGATTCACAGTCCAACAATTAGTGGTAAGCCTAAGTTTCATTTTTTTCAATTCATATGCTTTTAGTAGATGTGTTTGAAATCAATATTTTCATTGTTATTTGTAGCACCAGTCCAACATGTGACAACACACTCCCCCAATGCATCAACTACAATATCAGGTTTCATTCCTTAGACTTTTATTAGACTTCAAAAATGAACAGAATTTACTCTAGTGGGTTTGAAATTAATTTACCTACCAGAATGAAAATACATTTTAATTTAACCAAACAAGCATATTTTCAGAGTTTTCTATATTTTGATGGCATTCATATACAGTATGACAAAATAAACGGTTAACATAGCAAAAACTATTTTCAACTTCAAACCTTTTTTGGGAGAAAGTGAGATACCACAGGATTTACACCAAACAAGACCTCAGGAGCCATTTTGAAAAATAATTTTTTTGAAATTCTAATGTTTTGCAATGTTTTTTGAAATTCTAATGTTTTGAAATGTTTTTTTAAATTGTTCCCAAGGGTTGTTTGGGGTAAATCCGGTGTTATCTGAATTTCTTCCAAAAAAGGGGAAAACTTACAATATGTGATATATGCTAATATCACCCACAGCTCCAATGCCCACCTCATCACTGACTGACCTTACAGACTAGGAAGGACGACCTAAAACACTCAGTTGTACGCTGGCTCTTGGATCGATTACTACTCTTACTCTACACTGGTGTGATCACCATTGTTATTCTGTTCTATTGTACTTATTATTTCAGTAACCGAACTGTGTGTATTAAATCTGAACTATTACTTATTCTGTTATCACTAAATCGGACTTACCTGAGATTCATTGGATATTTCGGCACATCTAAGAGTATCATATCGTAACATATTTATTATTACTCTTACAATATTACTTAATTCATATTCATTGGGTTAATCGAAGATTGAATGAGAATAGAACCCGGCGAGAAACACTCTTTACCATTCGCAGGAACTGGCATAGAGCATATTTGGCCCGATAGGTCATTACAACTGGTACCGAAACCCGAATTCCGTTCAATTTTCGATTACTCCAAATAATTTTAAGATTAAAAATATATAATAGTAAGTAATTTTATGAATTCTTAAATATTATTGTATTGCCATTTTAATGATTTTAATGGATTGAGCATAATTTTTGAACAAGGTATATGTAAGTTTTATGTTAAAAATCTTATAAATAATACCATATTTTGATAATAATTGTGAAAATAATTGTGTGAAATTGTATACGTGATCAGACTCTAACATTCTCTTTGTCTTATAGTATCGTGTATGTTAATTGCCCGGCGCCATTTTGCTGGATACATGAGCGTGGCACCCTGTTGTGGCTACCCTATATACCTACTTATACGAAAAAGGGCAAGCGGCATTGTTAAGCGCCATTTTGTACAACACGCTATACGAGTACTAAGTAAGAAAGGTATGTATAAAAACACACATAATTAAAATTTAAATTAGTCAAGAGTTGGTTTACTCAACGTGGTCTAAGACGAAGTCCAGTCAACCACAGTAAAAAGGTATAGAAAGGCTTTGTGTACAGCCGACTATAGTACGGTGACGATCCACCAACTATAGTATATATAAAGGTATATTACAGGGCTTGGTTTAGCCGATTGTAATACAAAAAGGCATAGTATTTGCCAACTGTAGAGTGACTTGGATTAGTCAGCTACAGAAAACGCTTACCTGGATAGGGTCATTTGGGTAAATTTAACTGATATTCAAATTAGTAGATAGTATTAAGTATATGAGTACCGTCTCAGCAAGACAAGAAAGACATCTTAAGCGACTCGCCCAAGGTTATCAAGTATACGTACCGAGACCAAGAGCGCCAAGAAACACGGAGCGGGGACCAGCACTAGCAGTAGCAAGAGGCAGAGCCAGAGGTAGAGGTAGGAGTAGAGGTCCAGGGAGAGCAGCTAACAACTCGCAACAGAGGATAGAAGAAAATTTGAATATGGAAGCCAACGGAAACGCACAGGCGAACGGGGAAGTGCAAGCGAACGGGGGTCCACGGGAACTACCTGAAGCACTCCGATTCAACTTGGCTCCAGAGCAGCAGGCTCAACTAATGGAATACATGAGACAGCAACAAAGGCCACAGCCAGCTAATCAAGTATTTCATGTAAACCAGAATATACCTATACCAAAGTATAATCCCAAGGAGATGACCGCCTTAGGATACCTACAAGACGTAGAGATATATTTTACCAGTCAAGGATACCTACAGCATACATGGCTACAGATGATGCAGACCATACTACATAAAGACCACAACACATGGTTGGAGCACAACAGAACACCCGCATGGACATGGGACATGTTTAAAGGAGCCTTCTCTGTCAACTATGATACGTGGCTCGACAAAAATGAAAGATCACAATTCCTAGCTTCACGAGTACAAAACGATAAAGAAGATGTTGAAAAATACATTTGGGAAGTCGTAAGACTATCCAAATTAGTACATGCAAATGAACCAGAGGAGAACTTGGCAAGGAGATGTCACCGCGGACTACTTCGGGATATAAAGATGGCAATGGGAGGAGCTGTACCCCTAACGGTCGACGCTCTCATACTCCAAGCCAAGATCGTGGTCGACAACTTAAAAGAAAAAGATGCCAAACACAGGATAACACCTTACGGGGACCAAGTCCAACACCCCGGCAGACGTTATACAGGAGATAAGGGAAGAAACTATGACGCATATCATAGGGACGGAAACAATTTGAGAGGAAACTCAAGCAATGGTGCCAAAGCTGACTACTCAACCCAAAGTCAAGCTCAACCCAATTCACAAGGCGCCCACAGCAACGGAAACCGAAATGGTCAAACCGGGGATCGCCAAGATCAAAACCGGCAAAAACAGCCAATGATGCAAAACGGAAATGCTCAACATGATAGGAAAAATGGACACGAACAAAGCTATCAGGGAACACCTACCGATCCTACATGCTACTGTTGTGGAGGCTTTGGACATTACGCTCGTCAGTGTCCAACGAAGACAAACAGGGCCATGGCTCTTCGAGACGGCAACGACGACTACAGTTGGGTAACTGATCCAAATTACCAATACGAAGAAAATGAGTATTTAAACTCTTAAAAGGGGAGGCGGAATACGTTCCTCATCTCTGTCTTCCCGTAATCAAAACCTCATCAAATGATCAATCATCAATTACTGCGGATTTCAAAATTAAATCACTTACCTTATATTTTATTTCGCGATTCGGCATACCAACTCTTTCCAAAACTTTTAATAACTACGGCGACACGTATGAAACAATACGAACTTCACAAAATTTTACTTATTCTTCGCTATACTTCAAATTCCGGATTGGAGATAGTACTTCCACAGTACTTTACTAAAAACGGCAATATCGTACATTTTCCGACTGAACTACTTCGATACTCAATATTTCACTTACGAACGTGGGAGAAACAACTTTCACCGTTAACTTCAGAAAATTTCACCCCTTTCAAGTACTTTTACGGAAAACATTTCTATGTCACCACGGACAGTAAACCGTTGGAATATCTACACTGCGATAAACACAGAACTTCACAGTTACGATTACATTCAAACGAATCGAAACCATATTTGGACAACAGAAAACATTACATTGCAAAGGACAAAGTGATGGCGGACGCGTTGTCACGAGCTCCTGTAAAACCTACGGGTGAAAACTTCAATTTATTTGAAGAAGATTCGAAAGTTAACTCTGTTCCTTGTTATGGATACACGTTTGAAGATCCACATTCAATGAAAGAGATAGGACAGAGAAACGATCAAAAGAAGGAAAATACGCTTACGGCAGTCAACAGCAATTCAGTAGCTACAATTGTTTCGTTGCATTGTCATAAGGACACGGTTTTAAACTACATTATGGATCTACATTTAAAATGTTATCATGGTAATGAAGAAGAAAGTTCTGTCACCACAGTCCTCAGCGTGATCTGCCAGGGAAAAACTGCGGAGACAAGAAGTGACACTAATGCGCATAGTGGTCACATTTAGAAGAGATGTTTACCGGAAAGGATAAAGAAGATTGCGGCATCGCAAAAAGTAGAAAAGTCTACAGATGCTACCTGGGGAATGGATGAGACTTCCATCCCTGAAGTTGAAGAAAGGCTACAGAAGGCTTCATCCAGAAAAGTAGCTAAGTCTACGGATGTTAGTCGGGTAAGCGGAGTGATTCCAAAACCCATTGAAATAAAAAGTGTTCGAGAACCGAGTGCACGCGGGAACACAAGAGAAAATAGCAACGTGGAGAAAAACTTGTATCCGTCGGAGCGGAGCAAGCCCACAAGAGAAAATAGCAACGGGGAGAAAAACTTGTATCCGTCGGAGCGGAGCAAACCTACAAGAAAAAGTATCAGTGTGAAGAAAAACCTGTATCCGTCGGAGCGGAACAGGAACACAACAGTTAGTAGCAAAGCGAAGGGAAACTTGTATCCGTTGGAGCGGAACTAGAACAATACCGGCAAGAATAAAGAAGAGGATATCAATAGTAGAATTCAAACCGGATTAGTACTGTTATATCAAAAGGAGATTCTGTTTCAGTTTCATTACGTTCAGCAATATGTCTTCAATAAACAAAGGAAAAATTTAAGTTGGATTATGTCAAAAGGGAATTGGCAAAACTCATCAGACAAAGTTAAAAAGTATATTCGACTTCGTGAAGATTGGCAGCACCTGAGATCACTATTGATGAGCATCTTAGATGTTGCGCCTACTGCAAATTGTACGTCGAAGATTAAATTTATGGGTCCGTCACCCATCATCTCCAAAATTCAGTTCACCATCGAGAAGAAGTCTCAACAGAAACATCGTCATGCCAGAGTCATTCAACCTCTGGGAAAACGAAAAACTTAACACCAAAGATCGACACACCGTAGAAGCACAAATAAGACCTGTGACTTATAACATCCACGATCCCATTAACAAAACTTCAATTCTCGAACACGTTTCACAGATCAAACCCTTTCATAAACGTCTTACCATTTCTTCAAAATTATACTTCAAATTTCCGAAATTACCTCATTGGCACCTCAACATTTTATTATCTTCCAGAAAAATTTGAAGAAACACGCCCGTTCAATTCAGACAACATTATATCAAGCGGACAACCAACAAGGCACTATTCAAAATTCTTCTAAACTCAAAATTAATTACAATTAGAATTACTTAGTATGTATTAGTATTACTTCGCATGCATTAGGATAAGTTAGTATGTATTACGATGAGTTAATATGTATTAGAATAAGTCAGTATAAGTTAGTATAAGTTAGTATCCGCAAGTTGTTATCAATTAGGTTATATTAGTATAATTTTCTTAACACCTTAACTGTCAAAATTAGCACACACAGAGTGACAAATCACACATAAGTACTCAACACCTCTATACCATAGCACAATAGATTTATCAATACAATGTACACACCTAGATATACCTTAATCTATATAATCATCGCTACCTATATTATTGTGACAACCTGCCAATGTACCTATAATACTGTGGCTACCCAACAATGTATCTATAATAGTGTGGCTACCTGGAAATCTAACTAAAATACGGTGGTTACTACTACAAGGTACCTTGTTAAGCCATACTCTACCAGCCTAACATACACCAAGTATTCCACATATAGTCACTAATTAATTTGTATACAGAATGTACAACGTTAAAAGTACCATCACCAAAAGCAATTGATGTACATTACACTACCTACACATCATATTGTAGTCACTCTTAATCCATAGTCTACAAATCTATTATATGTTAATGCAGTATAGTCTATATAGTAAATAACCACTGTCTCCACAAAAGGTACTAAAGGATATAAGAATTAAACATTGGGGAAACACTCCTAATAATCAACGATTTGGAAAATGCTCCTAATCATCTACAATACCGGACCACCCGGAGACAAGACATCAGAAGGATAACCCTTCTCAAGGAGACAACCCATCACCTCAGAGGGAGAAAACAACCCTATACTGGACTGGAGATTGTATCAACTTTAATATATTTCAAACACATCCAGATGTAAGGACCAAGGAACCATCTTTTTGGCACCCGACCTGCTTCAGAGAGGGGGGAGTTCAAAGGGGAGGAGGATGTGATATATGCTAATATCACCCACAGCTCCAATGCCCACCTCATCACTGACTGACCTTACAGACTAGGAAGGACGACCTAAAACACTCAGTTGTACGCTGGCTCTTGGATCGATTACTACTCTTACTCTACACTGGTGTGATCACCATTGTTATTCTGTTCTATTGTACTTATTATTTCAGTAACCGAACTGTGTGTATTAAATCTGAACTATTACTTATTCTGTTATCACTAAATCGGACTTACCTGAGATTCATTGGATATTTCGGCACATCTAAGAGTATCATATCGTAACATATTTATTATTACTCTTACAATATTACTTAATTCATATTCATTGGGTTAATCGAAGATTGAATGAGAATAGAACCCGGCGAGAAACACTCTTTACCATTCGCAGGAACTGGCATAGAGCATATTTGGCCCGATAGGTCATTACAAATATTGCTGTCAACCGTTTACCGTGTCATACTGTATACCCTATTTAGTCTTACTCTTTAGAAAACATGTTAGTGTTACATTATCCCATGATTGCTTTTAGAAAAATTGTCGGATTAATGAATATAATTTTTCAGTGGTTCCTATGAATGAACTTAAGCCTCCTGAATGCGTCAACAATGCCAGTGAAGGTTTGTTACAAATTGTTTGAGTTTTGTTTAAATCTGCGTTTAAATCAATACACATATTAATATTACCAATGCCAGCATCGTGGAACACTTAGCCCATTATCCATTTATTTTATTAATCACATTTTAACATATTGATAAAGGTGCACCACCAAACTATTGCGATGTTATGGATTCTGGATCAGTTACGCAAGGTGTATAGATTGGAGTTTCGATAGGAAATACTCAACCAATGGGAAGAATAATGGAAAATGCAACGGGAATCGAAATAATAATACCAAGAATTCATTCGTCAGCATTTCCAAATTATACACCTATAACAATTCCTTCAATCCCAGTTTTGAGTTTTTCTGTTGCGCTAAAAGAATTTTAATACTTTTAATAATTTCAGACACATTTGGTTAGAATTAGGAATAAAGCATTTTTTGCGCTGAGAATTTTTACGATTTTTAAGCCTAAATACGTCTTTTTGTTTGTTTACGGTAATTAATCATGAATTAAAAGTTGTATTACGCTTAGCTGTTAATTAGTCATCACTTGTTTTTTTTTGGCTTTTATATAACATTGTATTGAAGTAACAACAAAAATGTTATAATAGTGAACCCTGGAGTTGCAAAGAAGTATTCAGACAAGACACACGTTGACCTAGTTCGCTCTGCAACTCCATCAAAGTATATACGAGATAGAAATACATTAGCAAACAGCACACAAAGTAACAGTATACCTAAGCACGTACATACATTAAACCAGCCTATAAAATGAAGCCTGCAGCTGAATCTCCACAAGATTTCAAAGTTTTGACACTGGACGAAAAGTTATGCACCATTTTTGACGTAATAAATCGCCTAATCAAACAAAATAGTAACACAAAAACTGCCATACACGAGACCGAAAAGAAAGATATCCATCTTAGAGACGACTTAAACATCCAAAAAATTAGCAGTAAGCCATTCGCTAAAACTACAGTTAAAACTACTGCAATTAAAACCAATGTTCCAGGAAGTATTAACATTTCACCGAAAAAGAAACCAGAACACAAATACGACAAACTGAGATCAATTCTGCAAAAAAACAATCGTAAATGTACAAAAAGTAAAATTCACCTGAATAGCAACGGGATAATTTTAAAATCCTTCCGAATGTCTACCGTCCTTCCGAACAAACTTTGCATTAGCTACAAAACTGACTATAAAACAGATTTTGACGTTAACTACTTCAAGCACCCAAGAGATAAAAATGGAAAAAGGTTAGTACTAACAGCTAAAAAGTGGGCCCATTCCTATAAAACCTGACATCAAAACTCCAGACCTGACTCTCTACATGATGTCGACCGGAACCCTGTAATAATGGACACGATTCAAAAATATTCAAACCGCGAAGTCTTTTCTTCTCTAATACAAACCAAACCTGTGCTGAACTAAGCTGTAACTTCCTAATAACATAACCTAAGTAAGTCATGATTTTATTATACTTGTACTAATAATCCGTATGCATACCTAAACTAGATATCTAAAAGAATTATTTATCGATATATCTGCATAAAAAAATAAATCCTAATTACACATGCGATAATATTTACCACACATTTACCAAAAAGCAAAACAAACTAGAAACTAAGCACATATATATTTTACTATGTCTGTATGTTAATAGCTATACCAACGTTTTCATAATTCTGTGTAAAATAGACTTACTGAAAAATATTGTCATATAAATTAGTACATAAGCCTTTAACCAAAAACCTATAATGTCAACATTCTCAATACTTCTCCTTGCAAATGCAACATTCATAACTTCTGTAAAATATTTAAGCAAAAACACATTTTTCACCATATAAATGCATTAAGATTAAGAAAAGTATGTAAGGCGATGACGTGTAATTATAGTTGGGAGGGCATTGCCTCATTTGTTTAAAATATCTGCCCTACATTGCAGGAATAAAATGTGCATACAATTACAGATAAAATGCAAATGTTAAATAATATTTATTCGAAACAATTTCCTTCATAAGGCTATTACATTGTTAAGTACTTCAAAGAGAATTACATACAAAATACTTTCTTATAAATCGAAGAAATACAGAATCACAGATGAATACAAGTTAGTCAATGACAATGATGTAATTTAATATTACAGAGTATTCGTCTTTCATTCATCATAACCATCATCAATGCTACCTCCTTTGCAATACATAATTTGAAGCACTTAACAAATTAGTGTTAATTTTTCTTATCTATTTAATGAAAAGTATTGTACGACTTCATCAATTGTTTCATCGTAACTTTCGAAATTTGATATGGTATATATATTGTCGTCACTTTCTTTACACTGTAAATTAATTAAGTATGTATAGAGTTCATTTTTGAATTTATAACTACAATCAATATTCTTTAACTCGGGTGGCAGTTCACCCCAAGCTTGCATTGCTTGATTAGTAAAGGATCTTACAGAGTAACTGGATAGCCTATTCTGAGTGAGAACAAATTCATAATTTCTAGATCGGGTTGACCGCGTCGTTAGCTTACATACATCTAAATAGTTTACAAAATACGGAGGGCAGTTTACATTTTTAATTATACTAAATACAATTTTTAACAATTCAAATTTATAAAGAAAGTTAGGAAATAGCCACCCCAATTTATTAGTAATCAGATTTTTAACATTATCAAATTTACGTATATTGAGTATAAACCGAGCAGCTCTTCTTATTACGGTTTCTATTAATTTTACATCATATTTATTCGCTGTACATCAAATTGGACACATATACCTTATTACAGACATTACGAAAGCATTTATTAGTAACTTCTTATTACATTCCGTTAACAGGTAATTAATTGGGTACAGTGACCAGATAATGTAGTTACATTTTGAGACTACGTGTTTAATATGATTTGTCCATCTTAATTCAGGATCAATAATTAAGCCGAGTATTTTCAGCTCTGAACAACATTCTATATAAGTACCTTTGTAATCAAACTGGACTTTTCCTATTGACTTTAGTACATGTGGACTACCCAGAACTAACATTTTTGTTTTAGATACATTTAATTCCATTAGATTCTCTCCCATCCATACCATCACACTATCAAGGTCATTTGATAATTTTTCGACTAGCGAGTTAATTTGATTAGGGTGACCAGATATTAATAATTGGTTGTCATCGGCATATTGTATAACTACCGAATTTTTAATGCTATCAGGTAAATCATTAATTAACAAAGAAAATAACAAACTACCGAGTACAGAACCCTGTGGAACGCCGAGATTCACGTCCTTAATAGCGGATTTGTTGTTTTCTTCAATAAAAACATATTGTTTTCTGTTTGATAAGTAAGATTCAAACCAAGAAAAGTCTATACCATAAGAAATCATCTTATTTCTGAGAATTCTTACATCTAATCGATCAAAAGCTTTGGATAAATCCAGCGATAGAATAATACAAATATTTCCTTTAGCTATATTGTTAAACAAAAAGTCAGTTAATGCAACTTGCGCATGAACAGTGGAGTGATTCTTGCGGAAACCGAATTGTGCAGGATTTAATATATTGTGCTCGTTTAAGTACATAATTAGTTGATTATAAATACATTTTTCTAAAATTTTAGAAGGAAAAGTTTGTATAGCTATAGGGCGATAATCGCTAGGTGATGTTGGACACTCAATTTTGGGTATAGGTATTATCTTAGATATTTTTAAATTATCGCATACAATATTTTCTTTTCTACTTTGATTGAATATTTCGTGAAGAGCATCGTATACATTTGGGTTATGTATTAGGTACTTAAAATATATAGGAGATAATTCTAGTGAGTCACAAGATTTAGAATTACTCTTTTTTAACTGTTTGTAAGCTTTGAATATATCAGGTACATTAATACTATGTATTTTGAACCGACTGGTCACCTTAGGATATTGACTACCAATAGAGCTCTCAATATAGCTATTGGATGCAGTACAGATGTTTACAAAATAATCATTCATACAATCTGCATTTAATTCTGTCACACTAATCTGTTTTTGCTTACCGAGGGCAACAATTTCTTTTGTAACATTAAAGACACCGTCTTTTTCAATTTTTGTATTTTTAAAAGTAGCACTATCTGATTTTAGTGATTCAGAAAACTTTTTGTTTAGAATTTTTAAAACGACACGATTTATGGTTGTACTGTTATTCTTAAATTCTTTGTACGCATAGTTTCGTTGACGTTTAATATCTTTGGTGTAACTACTTAAATAATTAGACTTACAATTTTCATTAACCTTTATCGTTTTCTTAGGTGCAAATAAATTAATTCCATCTAGAATGGTTTTTGAAAAGTGTTCTACTTTGTCATACAATACATCTGCATTTCCTGTGAGGCTACTATTCTGGTTAATGGCATCTGCAACTAGATACATGTTTTCTTGAGTAATTCTTCTAGTGACAAAAGTTTTTCGTTTAGTCTTAACTTTTTCAATATCGATTATTGCATGTACTAGATTATGGTCAGCTAAATGTTCGTTTGTTACATTTACAACAACTTTATGTGTACAGTTACTTATAAATAAGTCTAAAATTGCATCGCCTCTAGTGGGTTGGGTTACATATTGGGTTAGAGAGTACGAAGATTTTAATCGATTTAATTTTACGTCAGCTTTCATTTTGTTTACGTCACTCATATTAAAGTCACAAACTATATACAATGTCTTACATGTTTGGGTGAGTTCTGAGAATATCAAATCAAAAGATAACAAATCGTTTTCTATATTTTCTTTAGTGTAAATTGGAACTCGGTAAATACAAACTATTATACACGATTTCTGGAAATTATTTTGGACAACTAAGGCAAAATATTCAACATTATTATTAGCTTTCAACATATGGTCATTTTTAAAGTTATATATATAATACTTTAGACTATTGCGTAATAAAATACAAATTCCTCCATTACCTTTAAAGTTTCTGTCTTTTCTTATAGTATTATATCCAGGAAAAAGTGGAGACAAGATACCTTCCTTTAAGAAAGATTCAGTGATACATAGTCCGTCGTAGTTGTTATTATTTAAAAGATCAAAAATTAAATGGTTTTTGTTATTCATTGATTGAATATTTACATGAGAGATTTCGAGACGTTTACCAGATTTATTTGTAGATAGATTTCTGCGGTCGCTGTTTAGGTTTCTGATAAAAAAAGGTCCTGCTCCATTTCATACGTTGAAGCCCCATTTAACTCAGAAGTCCTATACAGCTTTTCATTGGTAACAGTGAATGTCTCTCCATCAACTTCAATTGAATTTTTGGCGTAGTTTATCCTTGCATCCTTTTGATTTGTTTGTGCTTCTTTATATTTTTCCCTTAGTAGTTTTCTTGTTCTCTGGGTATTTGTTGGCAGGTCTTCATTTATAAATATCTTTGGAGATTTTCCTTTTAATTTTCGGCGTGTGGAGAAAACCAGATTTCGATCATATTGCAGCAAGAATTGAACTTTTACGGGGCGTATCTTCCCTTTCGTGTACTTGGATAGCCTGTAGACAGTATCTAATTGCACATTAGTTAGGTTGAGATCAGAAATTATTTTACCTATCTTATTAGCACATTCCAGTTCACTTTCATTTTCAGCATCAGGTACTCCGAAAAATACCAGATTCTTTTTTCTGATTTCAGTGTCCATCCTTTCGTTTTCACTTTTTAGCACACAGACTTCCTTTTTCAACTTCTCTACTTCAGAGGATAATACAGAGGATTTTTGTAGGGACTCCATCAGAAGAGTGGTGTTGTTATCTAGTTTTTCGTTGATTTTTATTAAAGTTTGCCATATTTTTTCTGTTGTGTCTGAGTTTGTTGCACACTCGGGTTCCTTTGATCTTTGCTTTTTCTCCGCAGCCTCAGCTTTTCATTTTCATCTGCCCGTTGCCTTTTTGGAATTGGAGATCTGAGCATTCCGGAATTCGTCCTGGTCATCTCACGCTTTAGGCAGTTTTTTTGTCAGGTGTAAATGAAAAGATATTGAGACCGGGGTTAGTACTTGAAAAATGTAGTGAGTTGTGTCTTGTTGATAGTATTAACAAAAATACTGGATAATTATTTGGACTATTTGAATGATAAATAATCAACTTATCTTTTGACCAGCCCGGTCAAGCTGAGTGTTGTTATGCCTTTAGCTTTACAAAGAGTTTGCTTAGACCGGGTAAATTTTTTTAATTAGTAAATATTAGGTAGGTTTTTGTATGTTAAAAGTTTGCGAAAAATTTATACTATTTGATGGTGTTGGAAAATGTTGAGAAAAATTGGTTGTTTTATTGAAAATTTTTAATATCATACCGAAAAATTCCTTTTCCGTAACGACACATTTAATTAAAGCCATTTAATAATAGAAGACGCTAGCTTTCCAACGAACTATAGAGAGAAATCTTATTTTAGAGCTAAATCAATGAATGCCATTCTGATTTTGGCCAAATCTTATGACAGTTTATCAAATAATAGTTACAAATTAATTTATTTTGAGACATACGGAAGCGCCATGATCGAACTACTACGAAAATGTTGTTAGAAAGTAGGGGTTTTAATTTTTTGAAAAGCGACAATCTACTTAGAATATTAATGTATACTCTACAAGGTGACAAAGATTACTTTAAAATCTTGTTAACCTACAATGATATTTATTTCGACGTAACTGTAATAGATCATTATTGTGCTTTAATTTCTCGAAAATCGACACTCAATACATACATTTATTAAAGTGCCAAAGGCTATTACTTAAAACCATTATACATATATACATTACACGTACAATATAAGAACATTTGTATACTTTAATGCCATAAAATAAATGCAATAAAAATGAGGTTTGCTTTACGTAGATTGCATTATCATACAGAAGCTAAGTATATTACATTACTGGTAGTGGAGACTTAAACCTGTAAACCCATACTAAGTTTAACAGTTCCACGACTAATGCTTAGTAGAAAGTTTGGGACGCTCTGCTTGGTGATCTTCGTGTAGTTTCCAATGCTGTATACCAATTTCTTACAAGAGGCTCGATATTTCTTCATGTATTTGACATCTGCTGGATTCTTCGAAGAAAATAGCGATACGGAATCAGTGACGGCGTTGAAGTTTTCAGACACGTTAGCCATTGTGATGAGGAAACCACACCAAAAGAATGCAAACGCCACAGAGACTGAACTGATAGCTCCTACAAAGCTTATCGGTAATTCTGACCTGTAATTCCATACTATTAAATTTGTGAATATGATGGAACGATTCAGGATGAAGTAAATTGCCTGGATAAACACCGTCAATATTTCTGTAAGGAATTTTATCTGCAGTAATACAATTCGATGGTACTTGACAAACTTCAAGGGTGTCCTCAAATGATGATAAGTCAAATATTTAGACCCTCCGAATCTAAAACACAATGTAAACACACAGTTCCATTAGAGTGTATGAATAAATTAAAATTGTTTTAAATATCGATTCTTTGAATCTAAATGAAGACAAAAAAATCCCAAAAATAATATTTTTGTTGTTATATAAGGTTGAACTCTATGAAATGAACAATAGTATACTTGATTTACAATAGTAATGTTTTCGATTTGAACTATTACAATTGTTGAACCACACGCATGACCAAATAATATTGCATATATTACTTTAGTTCCTTTCCGAGAATCTGAATGTATCCATGCATCACCACAAATGATTCATATATAATGCCAACAATTGCCCAGGCATTACAGCATAACCACAAGAATATAAATGCGGTGAGAATAGCCACCCCGATGTGTCGATAATCTTCTGGCAGTAATCCATAAGGAAATAGAGGCATATCGTAGGTTTCAATATATAGTCCAATTATTGAATACGGATAGACACAACTGACGATAGTCAAGCATTGGACGATTAGCAAATGTCTCGAGCTCAAGTCGATACCAGTTCCCATTTTGCAATAATCCTCTGTAGAATTTGATAATCAACGACCACATTCATTACAATTTTCTATTTAATGTAAACCGTTATTCCGTAATAAAAAACATGGCCTGACAATAATAAGCATTTTTTGAATTTGCTTGGAAAATGATTGTGATGGAAAATGAAAATGTTTGTGTTCATATAAACAAAATTTTAAGGAATTTAATACTGTATCGAAAGTTCTGACCTTCGAAGACTTCCATTGTGTCTACGATTTCGTTGATCAGCAATAGCAAGCTTTCTCCCTTAAAATGTAGAAATAATTGGTGAATAAATCCTAACCAGCATGCAGAGTTGAAAAAGAAACATAAGAAATAGTAAAAGGAAGTATCCCCCATTATCGATCGAATCACCAGTTGAATGGAAAAGTAAGAAAAAGTAATTAGCCACAGCACAATGGTTATGTAGTGTCTCCATTGGTCGTACTTTGATGCTGATTTCACAAAGATCTTCTTTTCCTTGTCATATGCAGCAGGAAATGCACCGTAGTTATTTGCTATTTTGGCTGTAAATTGCAGGCATTTCAAACTCTTCATAAGATTTCTTTTCTGAGGGTTTCTTACTATTCTTACTTGGTTATTCTGACTGTTCGTCTCCATTGTTGTTATTTCACAGGGGGAAATATGTATGTATATATTATTTGAATACAGGTAATGATGGTTCTAAAACACATTTCAATTACACTTTGCATTAATATAAATCGAAAAAATTATTACATTACACCCTACAGAAATTCGAATATTGAGTGCCCTGTTGACTGTTGGCATACATGGGAATTGTTGTCAATACATTTTAAACTATTATATTTCTTGCAACCGAAAAGATTGTCCCCGAGGATTATTTTTGAGGGATTTTAATCCAAAAAAGTAGTCACAAAACTGTGCAGTTGGGAAGTTTAAAAAATAGTCATAAAATCGCCATTATAGATTATTTGAAAAGAGTTTGTAAACCATGAGTATTTGCAAATACATAATAATCGTTTTAAATAAGTCAATTTACATATGTAGGTATTAGAGAACATAAATAGTCAAAAATATCGGTGAACAATACACCAAGTGACGAAAAACCGCAAACCTGGTGACTACCGCATACGATTTATGAGGTATATAAATTTACATCCATATTTGTACAGTTAAGCTGCTAAAGTATCGCCCAGCTTGACGAGATCTAAAGTGAAGCATAAAAGCTTTGTGTAAAGTCTGATATACCTGATCTATTATTTTGAATTGGTTTTACTTTACTACCACTCCGCGCAACGTATTATCATCTCTAATTTTACTACGCGGAGTTCCGAGCTGGTAAAATTGCAATTCTCCGCTCTAGGTTAGCAGGCGCCCGAGGGGTCAGAGAATTATTCAACTATTCATGAAGTGAAATCAATTCTCGGTTTGATAAATATAAATGCCACTGAAGGAGCAGATAAACTTGCTGTTAAATTAATCTATTTGAATATGAATAATTTCTGATCTTCATTACTGCCAATGTATAATTTAAATATTCCATTGTATGCAGGAATTTTTTCTACGATTGGTTCTTTGAATATCTGAAGCTTTTCTCACTTGCTCTCTTCTCCAGCGTCATCAGATTTTGCATATGCTTTTCTGCTACACGTACATTTTAAGCATTTGATTATATTTTTTGTTTGTCCACGGTTTTCGCAACTGCGATTATAAATGGTGCAATGCCTATTTACCCATGTGTTGGCTATATATACGTTTAAGATTAGGATTTTTGAGAAAAAATTCGACAACAGGTCGTAGTATTTGCTTACTTTAGATTTATTTATGATCGGTCCCATGAATTACATGATCTGAGAACTTGAATATTGTTTCGGTGGAAATTTCCCTTACTGCTGCTAATGTGAGACGAATGCATAGATTCTATATGATTTTGTCTCTTTCGTCGATGTAATTTGGTTATTTCTGCTGAAGCTTTACGGAAAACAGCACTCAGAATATCCAGCCAGGTTTTAAAGCCAACATTCTTCTGCGTTAAGGCAAGTCACTGTATTATATTATCTATTCAAATTGAAAGAAAACTGGTAGAGAAAAATCTCCTATCTGAAAGAGGCTAATCTGCATATCTTTCAAATTGGGCGCAGGAACAGATATCAGTTCCCTTTCAATTGAACATTTATAAATTGAAATAAGAATTCACTGTTTTCACATTTTAAATTCCGAACAGCCAAGTTAATTGAAAATTGGGTTGTTAACTTAACACAAGTTAATCAACTTAAGAATGACTGTTTTCTCTGACTGCAATGACAGCAGCTTTCCCTGACATGAATGTCTTAGTTGTAAATTGAATATTCCATAAGCTTGCAGAGTTACCCCGTGCTTGCTAAATAACGTCTGTCAATAATCAATAAACCGTTAAAACAGCCTGTAAGGAAGAGGAGCGTAGACATTGAGAAAACCGCCGATTTTGTGGAGTGATGTGTGGTCAGCAAATAGAACAACGTTCGCATTGCATGCATGGTGAAAAACTGTTGTAAACGCATAAAAAAGTAGCGGTTGTGGATCTATAGTTTTGTGATAAACTCGTTAAAAAGACAGTAAGAAAGTCGAGAAAGGCAATATTAAAATCAAAAAAGACGGTGGGAATGTCGAGAAAGAGACAACAAAAGTCGATGTGTAACATGCGGCACATATTGACAATTCGAACACACAGACAGACAGATTGGACACTATCATAAAGTAGCGTTTCGCGAACACACACACGCACAGACAGACAGACAGACGTCCAGACAGATCCTTCATTCCTATGAAGAGTTCGCTGACGCTCCTCTCGCTTGTCGCCTTTGCTTTTAATTTCAACCGTGAACTACAATCAGCATAACTACTCTTTTGATGCCATAATTAATTTAAATAACGGAATGTGATGAACGAGAAATAAATCGAATTATAACGATAAAAGACATTTTAATACACTACGTAATTATTCATCAGTATCTCTACTAATTTATTATGCAATAACTTATCATCACCTAAATTCCACTATCAAAATAATATTTATTGGCTGAAAGCAAACCTTACGGAATGTTATTTATAGAACAATGTATGTTACCTCTATCTCTGAGGCCTGGGGAAATTGTTTGCTCCATAAATAAACATAAATAAATATTGTCAGTGCTACAGAAGTGTTCCCATGAACGTCCCTTAGAGAAGTACCTGCCAACGACCAATAAGTAATTATAATCCATTATAATAAATATAAGATGATTTTTCAGAAATGTAGTTTTCCCGGTACCCCAACGCAAAAGACCACTAAAATACTTTTGGTGGAGCGACCACTTAAAGCTGAAGGAAATATTTACAGAGTTCATTCATTCATAATACATTTGCAATAAAACACCGTATTGGGGCCTCAGGGTAGTAAATAATATTACAAAATTTTTATTACATTAGACTGATTTTGCTTTCGACTCATTCTTAGGGAATATCGCAAAAATTGAGTTGATTAAATAATTCAGCTTGTTTACCTCAGTTTCTACATTTCTATTTTAGTTTATTTATACAGAAACCACTTTGGAAATACTTACTTTCGGCCAGCAACATTATTATTGATGGAATAGCTGGGCTACTGCGTACCTATAGTTATGAAATTATGATCTATTCGAAAAATATGTTCTTCAAAATACTCGCAAATTTGACAATGTCTGGAATGACTCTTTAAGTATGATAATTTTGTCCGTCATGGTTTTACTAATTCTGCAACTTCTTGGTAAGTAAACAATTTTTTCCGTTTTTGTGCCTTGTGACGTACCTATAGGATACTACAACCTATACGACCTCAACAATGGACTACCATAAGGCCATTTTCAATATCGTTCTGGACGGATGATCAGCCTGTGTTATGATAACTACCTGTTTTACAAAAATTTAGTTTAGCCTCCCCAATGAAGTTTACTAAAATCCACTCAAAAATGGCTTTCTCTTTTGGACACCTGATATAATACTTTTCCGGATATATTTTCCCCTAAAAGGAATACGTTATTCTCATTGTCCAAAATTAGCGATATTTTAAGAGACATTCTATATTTCCCAAAGAAAAAGTGCTTCTTTCGATTGAGTATTAAGAGCGTTAATAATAATTGCTTATTCTGTCATATTTATATGGATTTCATGGGATCGATGTCTTACACACATATCTACACAAACATATATACATGTATATACATACTTATACAGAGAGAGTCACCAGATAGTACCCATGGCGCTTACCGTGTATAAGCAAATATCATGGTATGTATGTGTTTGTTAGTTTCGATTTCCCTCGTCAAGCCAAAAGCAGGCAATTCAAATACATACGTATTTCCTTATACACAGTAAGCGCCGTGGATACTATCTAGTGACTCTCTCTGTGCATTGAAAGTAATCATGACTCATAAAAGCCCATGAATAATGAGCTTTGTTTAGAAAAGTAAAGCTCATAATGCATGAGCTTTACCAATCCCACTTTATTATTGTACTCTGAACTCAAAGGAGCCTGGCAACACATGCCACCCACGAAGACCGTGTTGAAGCAATGGGAGACCACCAGGCAAGTGTAAGCAGGTTCCTTTGAGTCCAGAGTATGTCAAAATCCACTGAGATATCTTATCTATTGTATTATTATTTAGGATTTGGGATTATCGTCACTTTAAACATCAACGTCGATTAAATTTTTTAATTAGATTACATTTATTTCACTTGGATGGTTTTATCTTAGTAAGCCCTCTAATTTGTATACCTTTGTTTGCATCATCACTACCTAACAGACAGACTTTATTTTTGCATATTATTTTTGAGTTATTTTTGTATTAGTCGTTCATGCATCAGTTCAGTCATCAATTTGGTTGAGTTGGTGGATAAGTTAAGAATTCCAATTAATGCTTTTATTTAGCCGTCTGTCTGTATATCTGTGATAGGAAGCGTGAGGATTGCTATTGAGAAACCAAAGAACGTTTGAGACAATTCTATATAACTTTTTTAAGTATTTGAAAATTAACATATGTTTGCTAGGTGTGAACATTCTCTGCCCTAGCCCGACAGTCGGAATCATATTATCCGGCGACACAATCAAACCGACTAGTTACTTCGCCACTTGGTCACAGCGTTTACCACAGTTTATTGCATTCATTCATTCCGAGACCCACTTCATTGGCCGTAATCACGTAAATGTTTCTGGGAATCTCTGATCGACAAACAATTTACGTCTCTGGGGATACTGACCAATGAATGGATTACTTCATGAAATGACACGTGACACTTTCACATTCTGGGAAGATTAGATCATAGTTGACTGACGCAGTGCTGAATAAAGTACCAGGCTTTAAAAAAGTCATTCAGATTACACGGAACTTCATTTCAATTTGTTCCATTGTTTGGAAAAGACAAATCACAATTGTGAACTGTTAATAAGTAAACTCTACTTTTGGAAACATATCATTATATATCATTAATATATAATAATATAACAATGCCATAAACAAATTGGTAAACAAATTTGTGAAAAAGGATAATTCCCGTGAAAACTGGAGAATACAAAACTAAAGTACGGTGAACAGTAAATACAGGGAAATCTCTCTTAAAATTTGCAAAACGTATTCACAAAGGAAAAAAATAGATTTTCTACCTTTGTTATCAATCGTCTTAGTCTGTCTGCATTTTAATTTCAAAGAAGCTGAATCAGAATGTTATATTCCGTCGTCAACAACTTGTAATAATTTCTATCCCTGTTATGAGTAAGATTTTCATCATCTGTTCTAAATCTAAGTGAACTAAAATATATGAAGTATTTATGATGAGAATAATCTAAATCAATTCCTTTCGCTTTTCAGACGCTGTTATCAGTATTTTCCTGGGTCAAAAGATGAATGTAGATGTAATGCTTGTCACAGAAGATATTGCAATACAGAAAAGTATAGAAATATGGACAAATTAAAAAATTGAACAGAAACTTGTAGCAATTGCATTAATTATTTTTTTCTGAAAAATAATTTAAGGACAATCAGTGCTACAAAATTTTGAGAATATTTTATTGGCACTGATATGTTCACAAATGTTTTCTAAATTATTGCAGTGCAGAGTAAAATTCGTGGTATTTAATATTTTTTAATTTATAGTGAAGAATCTAATGGAAATACTGTGATAATACTTATCGTCGTGGGTTTCGGAGTGATAATTATCTGTTTAGTAGCAGCTGTATTGTGTAAGACTTATTGTAGCAAGTCAACAGAGTCAACACTTAGCGGTAAGCCTACGTTGTTTCATTTTTTTTCACAATGCTTTTAATAGGATATGTTTGTGAAATCATTATTTTCTTTTTCTCTTCTAGAACCAGTCCAACGTGTGACAACACACTCTTCAAATGCTGTATCAGCTCCAATATCAGGTTTCATTCTATAGAGCTTTATTCATCTTCTGTAATTAACAGAATTAACTGTAATTTGTTTGAAAATGTTTTACATGGTAGAATGAAAAGTACATTTTTAAACAAACAAGTAGATTTTCAAACTTTTCTGTATTTTGATTGCATTCTTTAAAAAATGTGTCAGTGTTTCTATTATCACATAAATGCTTTTAGAAGAATGGTAAAAAATTAAAGAATATAATTTTTCAGTGGTTCCTGTGTGTGAGCAGTTGCCTTATAACCCTGAATACGTCATCGACGTCAGTGATGGTTTGTAGAATTTTTTTAAAGTTTTGTTTAAATCTGAAATACTGATTAGTGACACTAATATTACTAATGCTATTGAAATTAAACTTATTACCGTGCCAATCGCTTTAACATTACAAGTAATGTTTACACTCCTTGGTTGACACATGTTTATTATCGAGGAACATTCAGCAGTATGATGAATAGTGTATACAGTGCGATTCAAAAGTCACGCAACATAGACTATGTGATGCTAAAGTTTGCCACATGCTTCTAATTCATATGTATAGTTTATCCGGTCATATATGTGCATTAGAAGCATAATGTCGCAAACTTTAGCACTATGTGCCCTATGTTGCGTGACTTTGGAATCGCACTGTATACATATGTGTTGGTGTAAAGAGATATTAGTTATCAACTAATTGTATTAATCATATTTTAAAATACAGATAAAGAAGCACCACCGAGCTATTCAGATGTTATGGGCTGCGGATAAGTCACAAAAGCTGTGTAGACTGGAATTTCGATATTTTTCATTTTCAACCGAATGTGAACAATAATGAGAAATGCAACGCAACGGGATTCCAAATAATAATAACAAGAATTTATTTATCAACATCTCCAAATTATACACCTATTACAATTCCTTCAATCACATCTTTGGGTTTTTCAGTTGACATAAGATAAAAAAGTCATAAGCATTATACATATAGTTTGACTATATAATTAAGATTATTTTTTAAATAAGGCTAAAATAGTAAAAATTCTTAGCGCTTGGCTCATAAATTTTTCAAATAGCAAATTTTTCCGCACTTTATTTGAAAATGTCATGTTTCTAAATTTCTAAAATATTTTTGACAAATTTTTAGCGCTTCAAGCGGCTATGCATTATTTTTTACAAAGTGCGACGAAAAGAACTTTCCTGAAATTTTCTCAAAACTGGTTACTTCCATTAGACACAGATATTTATATTTCCTGATATATTTTCTATATATATAACAAGTAACGAGGTATTTTAAATACTATATGTATTTTTAAAGACTCAAAGTCCAATAAGGCTACGATGTCACCTTTTCTCCTCTTGAAGGTTAGTTAAGTAATCCAATATAACTGACGAGCTGTCGTAAGGTAAATAGACCGTAAGGTATACAGAATGATGGATGGAATAGTAAGTACAAAGTAATACCAGTATTTATACAATCGTGATAGAGATAATAATCCAATAGCAAATAAATACGCAAAAGCATTTATTGAAATGAAACTTTGCTCGATAAGGCTCAATAAACAAACATAATTCTGGGCAGCTTATTCCACTTCAGAATTTCCTTGATGAATTAATGAATTGTATAGAGATTAATATTTTGTGCAGGTCTTCCCATACTTTGCTTAAAGTGTTCGTATTAAGCGATTTGATCATTTTGATATTTTTAGAATAGTGTACGGTTTTTCAAAGTATTGGAATTTGGAAAATGTGATTTTACATGTAAATTTTTGGTAAATGCTACGAATGAAAAACCTACAGAATTACACACCAGTAATTTTTAAATTTTTGTCTCAAAATAGAGACTACTTTAATGGAAGCTACCCCATCTTAATTGAGTATACTATACATTGTTAAATATTTAAAAAACATTTTTAGGGTCGGGTGTATACAATTTTTTCTTTTCAAAGACGGCTGAAAATGGCGAAATATTTCAACCTACACACACAAATGTAATGGTTTTTTTCAATTTTATTTTTTGTGCTCCCATTGATCAAATTCCTGGATACGGGCCTGAAATGTATTTATTTAACCTATTATGCTTGTTCCTGAGGAACGTATCTCTTAGTTACATGATTTATAAATATTTGTTTGTTACGTATTTCATATTATTATACATCGGAAATTGTATGAAATGCGATCAGTGATGTTAGAAACTTTGAAGAAGTAACACGCTCATTGGAATCATTGTCGAACAAAAGTTATGTCAGAAACTTGGTAGAAGTGACACGCTCATTTGAATTGATTGTCGAACTGAATATAATAAAATTGTTTAAGTTGTTAAACCCTCGGCTTCCTAGCATTTACTAATCAGAAATATATGGTCCTTCGAGATTATATATTGTATAGGATCATAATTTGAAATATATGGTCCTTCGAGAAAACTTGAACCAACATGGAGAAACCTGCCACTTTCGCGGAAATCCTTCGTAGGAGTCAGAGAAAACAGGGAATTGAACCTGAGATGCCCGTCAATATGTACCCGAGTTTCCGTCGAGCACGTCTCAACTCAAAACAGAGATTTGAACCTGAGATGCCCGTCAATATGTACCCGAGTGTCCGTCGAGCACGTCTCAACTCTAACCCTAATGCTGATCCTAAGGAAAGGCCTGATGCAGTGGAAATGGATGAAATTGCTCCTATGGTGTATGATCAACAATCGGTTATTTCAAGGAAATCGAAAAAATCTGTTGGAAATAACGATTTTGATGGAAAAAGTATGACTTCTAAGGCTAGTCAAATCAGAAGACAGCGACTATTGGCAGAAATGGAAGCTGAAGAAGAATTGGATAAAATAGAAATGGATATGCAAAAGCGAGCCATTGATAGAAAGTTCAGAATGCGAATGTTCGACATAAAGAAGGACCTGGAAAGCAAAATTCATAGCATTGATGGCAGACTTCCTGAAGAAACTGTGAAATCTGATCATGGTGTTGATGAGTGGCTGAACCAGTGTAATCCTGATGGTGAACAGGTCTACCCGTGTAAAAAAACAAACGATTCAAAGAAAATTAATGATTGTAGTCAAAACACAGTGAATCAGAAAAGTTGCTGTGGTGATATCACATACCTACTGGCAAGACAAACGATGGGAAAGGATTTACCTCACTTCAACGGTAACCCAGCAGAATGGCCGTCCTTCATCAGTGAATTTTGCCGTTCGACCAAAGAATGCGGGTATACAAATGTACAGAACCTATACCGTCTTAGGAAATGCCTCAAAGGAGATGCGATGGACTTAGTGTCATATATGTTTGATGTTCCCGACAATGTTGATATGATTTTGGAAACATTAGAAATGAACTTTGGACACCCGGAATATATTATTGATGTTCTGACTGACAAAACAACAAATGTTCAGTCTCCAAAGGAAGAAAATGTTCATAGCTTGATTCTATTTTCTAATCCAGTTTATCAGAATGGTGAAGATATGGACTTATTCCACAACATGTTGAAAGATTCATTTTCAACTAAAGTTTTTGGAGCTTGTACCACAGAAAAAGTTATTCAATCAAAAGAAATTGAACGAGCTGGAAGGATTTTAGCAACAACAACGCAAAGAGTTGGAATTCGGTGGGAAATAAGTCTGCTTTGTAAAAGTGACAGCATTCAGTTTCCAGAAAGTAAGAAAAATGCAATAATACGAATGTTCACAATGGAAAAGCAAATGGATAATTGTAAGGAATTTTCTGACCAATATTGTGCAACAATGGAAGAGTACTTCCAGAAAAGATTTGTTACAAAGTTGAATGAGGATGGAAAATCTACCGTGAATTTCAGAAATTATTATCTTCCTCATTTTGGTGTTTTCAATCCCAACAAGCCCGGAAAACTCCGACTTACGTACGATGCAGCTACAAAAGCAAATGGAATGAGCTTCAATGATGCTCTATTGAAGGGACCGGATACGCTCAATTCTTTACCAGCTGTATTACTGAAATTCGGAGAAAGAATAATTGCATTCACCGGAGATATCACCGATATGATTCGTCGGGTACTAATTCGTCCGGAGGAGGAGGATCAGTGTGCACGGATGTTTATTTGGCGTGGGATGAAAAGAACTGGCGAACCTAAACGGTGGCGAATTTCACAACGGTTAGCAGATCACTTTTGGAAAAGATGGGTGAAGGAGTACCTACCTACTCTTACGAGACGGACGAAATGGTTACGAGAAACAAAGCCGACTGAAATTGGAGACATTGTTATCATCACCGATGCAGACCTACCAAGAAATGTATGGCCAAAAGGCAAAGTTGTCAATACTATTCCTGGAAAGGACAATGTCATTCGTGTCGTAGACGTTAAGACACAATTTGGAATTCTACGTCGGACTTTATTGAAACTTTATGTCATGGACGTGCGACAGAATTATTGTGAAGAACCCGAGATTCTTCACGGGGAGGAGTATGTTCCTGAGGAACGTATCTCTTAGTTACATGATTTATAAATATTTGTTTGTTACGTATTTCATATTAATATACTTAGAAACTTGTATGAAATGTGATCAGTGATGTTAGAAACTTTGAAGAAGTAACACGCTCATTGGAATCATTGTCGAACAAAAGTTATGTCAGAAACTTGGTAGAAGTGACACGCTCATTTGAATCATTGTCGAACTGTTGTAATAAAAATTGTTTAAGTTGTTAAAACCACGGCTTGCTAGCATTTTACTAATTTGAAATATATGGTTCTTCGAGAAAACTTGACCCAAGATGGAGAAACCTGCCACTTTCGCGGAAATCCTTCGTAGGAGTCAGAGAAAACAGGGAATTGAACCTGAGATGCCCGTCAATATGTATCCGAGTTTCCGTCGAGCACGTCTCAACTCAAAACAGAGATTTGAACCTGAGATGCCCGTCAATATGTACCCGAGTGTCCGTCGAGCACGTCTCAACTCTAACCCTAATGCTGATCCTGAGGAAAGGCCTGATGCAGTGGATATCGAAGAAATTGCTCCTTTGGTGTACAATCAACAATCCATTATTTCACGGAAATCGAAAAAATCTGTTGGAAATAAAGATTTTGATGGAAAAAGTATGACTTCTAAGGCTAGTCAAATCAGAAGACGGCGACTATTAGCAGAAATGGAAGCTGAAGAAGAATTGGATAAAATAGAAAAGAAAATGATGGAAATAGAAATGCAAAAGCGAGCCGTCCATAGAAAGTTCAGAATGCGAAAATTCGACATAGAGAAGAACCTGAAAAGCAAAAATCATAGCATTGATGGCAGACTTCCTGAAGATACCTTGAAATCTGATCATGGTGTTGATGAGGGGCTGAACCAGTGTAATCCAAATGAAAAAACGAAAGATTCAAAGAAAATTAAGGATTGGAGTCAAAACACAGTGAATCAGAAAAGTTGCTGTGGTGATATCGCATACCTACTAGCAAGACAAACGATGGAAAAATATTTGCCTCACTTCAACGGTAACCCAGCGGAATGGCCGTCTTCCATCAGTGAATTTTGCCGATCGACAAAAGAATGTGGATATACAAATGTACAGAACATGTATCGTCTTAGGAAATGCCTCAAAGGAGATACAATGGACTTAGTCTCATACATGTTTGATGTTCCCGGCAATGTTGGCATGATCTTGGAAACATTAGAAATGAACTTTGGCTGCCCGGAATATATTATTGATGCTCCGACTGAAAAAGCAAAAATGTTCAGTCTCCAAAGAAAGAAAATCTTCATAGCTTGATTCTATTTTCTAATGCAGTTTATCAGAATGATGAAGATAAGGACTTACCGCATAACATGATGAAAGATTCATTTTCAACTGAAATTTTTGGTGTTCGTACCACAGAAAAAGTTATTCAATCTAAGGAAATTGTAAGAGCCGAAAAGAATTTAGCGGCAACAACGCAAAGAGTTGGAATTCGGTGGGAAACTAGTCTGCTTTGGAAAAGTGACAACATTCAGTTTCCAGAAAGTAAGAAAAATGCAATGAGACGAATGTTCACAATGGAAAAGCAAATGGATAATTGTAAGGACTTTGCTGACCAATATTGTGCAACAATGGAAGAGTGCTTCCAGAAAGAACTTGTTACAAAGTTGAATGAGGATGGAAACTCTACCGTGAATCCCAGAAATTATTATCTTCCTCATTTTGGTGTTTTTATGCCAAACAAGCCTGGAAAACTCCGACTTGTCTACGATGCAGCTGCAACAGCAAATGGAATGAGTTTCAACGATGCTCTTTTGAAGGGACCAGATATGCTCAATTCCTTTGCTGTTTTGCTGAAATTCGGAGAAAGAATAATTGCATTCACCGGAGATATCACCGATATGATTCGTCGGGTACTAATTCGTCCGGAGGCGGAGGATCAGTGTGCACGGATGTTTATTTGGCGTGGGATGGAAAGAACTGGCGAACCTAAACGGTGTAGAATTTCACAACGGTTAGCAGATCACTTTTGGAAAAGATGGGTGAAGGAGTACCTACCTACTCTTACTAAACGGACAAAATGGTTACGAGAAACAAAGCCGATCGAAATTGGAGACATTGTTATCATCGCCGATCCTGACCTACCAAGAAACGTATGGCCAAAAGGCAAAGTTGTCAATACTATTCCTGGAAAGGACAATGTCATTCGTGTCGTAGACGTTAAGACACAATTTGGAATTCTACGTCGGACTTTATTGAAACTTTATGTCATGGACGTACGACAGAAAAATTGTGAAGAACCCGAGATTCTTCACGGGGAGGAGTATGTTCCTGAGGAACGTATCTCTTAGTTACATGATTTATAAATATTTGTTTGTTACGTATTTCATATTAATATACTTAGAAACTTGTATGAAATGTGATCAGTGATGTTAGAAACTTTGAAGAAGTAACACGCTCATTGGAATCATTGTCGAACAAAAGTTATGTCAGAAACTTGGTAGAAGTGACACGCTCATTTGAATCATTGTCGAACTGTTGTAATAAAAATTGTTTAAGTTGTTAAAACCACGGCTTGCTAGCATTTTACTAATTTGAAATATATGGTCCTTCGAGAAAACTTGACCCAAGATGGAGAAACCTGCCACTTTCGCGGAAATCCTTCGTAGGAGTCAGAGAAAACAGGGAATTGAACCTGAGATGCCCGTCAATATGTATCCGAGTTTCCGTCGAGCACGTCTCAACTCAAAACAGAGATTTGAACCTGAGATGCCCGTCAATATGTACCCGAGTGTCCGTCGAGCACGTCTCAACTCTAACCCTAATGCTGATCCTGAGGAAAGGCCTGATGCAGTGGATATCGAAGAAATTGCTCCTTTGGTGTACAATCAACAATCCATTATTTCACGGAAATCGAAAAAATCTGTTGGAAATAAAGATTTTGATGGAAAAAGTATGACTTCTAAGGCTAGTCAAATCAGAAGACGGCGACTATTAGCAGAAATGGAAGCTGAAGAAGAATTGGATAAAATAGAAAAGAAAATGATGGAAATAGAAATGCAAAAGCGAGCCGTCCATAGAAAGTTCAGAATGCGAAAATTCGACATAGAGAAGAACCTGAAAAGCAAAAATCATAGCATTGATGGCAGACTTCCTGAAGATACCTTGAAATCTGATCATGGTGTTGATGAGGGGCTGAACCAGTGTAATCCAAATGAAAAAACGAAAGATTCAAAGAAAATTAAGGATTGGAGTCAAAACACAGTGAATCAGAAAAGTTGCTGTGGTGATATCGCATACCTACTAGCAAGACAAACGATGGAAAAATATTTGCCTCACTTCAACGGTAACCCAGCGGAATGGCCGTCTTCCATCAGTGAATTTTGCCGATCGACAAAAGAATGTGGATATACAAATGTACAGAACATGTATCGTCTTAGGAAATGCCTCAAAGGAGATACAATGGACTTAGTCTCATACATGTTTGATGTTCCCGGCAATGTTGGCATGATCTTGGAAACATTAGAAATGAACTTTGGCTGCCCGGAATATATTATTGATGCTCCGACTGAAAAAGCAAAAAATGTTCAGTCTCCAAAGAAAGAAAATCTTCATAGCTTGATTCTATTTTCTAATGCAGTTTATCAGAATGATGAAGATAAGGACTTACCGCATAACATGATGAAAGATTCATTTTCAACTGAAATTTTTGGTGTTCGTACCACAGAAAAAGTTATTCAATCTAAGGAAATTGTAAGAGCCGAAAAGAATTTAGCGGCAACAACGCAAAGAGTTGGAATTCGGTGGGAAACTAGTCTGCTTTGGAAAAGTGACAACATTCAGTTTCCAGAAAGTAAGAAAAATGCAATGAGACGAATGTTCACAATGGAAAAGCAAATGGATAATTGTAAGGACTTTGCTGACCAATATTGTGCAACAATGGAAGAGTGCTTCCAGAAAGAACTTGTTACAAAGTTGAATGAGGATGGAAACTCTACCGTGAATCCCAGAAATTATTATCTTCCTCATTTTGGTGTTTTTATGCCAAACAAGCCTGGAAAACTCCGACTTGTCTACGATGCAGCTGCAACAGCAAATGGAATGAGTTTCAACGATGCTCTTTTGAAGGGACCAGATATGCTCAATTCCTTTGCTGTTTTGCTGAAATTCGGAGAAAGAATAATTGCATTCACCGGAGATATCACCGATATGATTCGTCGGGTACTAATTCGTCCGGAGGCGGAGGATCAGTGTGCACGGATGTTTATTTGGCGTGGGATGGAAAGAACTGGCGAACCTAAACGGTGTAGAATTTCACAACGGTTAGCAGATCACTTTTGGAAAAGATGGGTGAAGGAGTACCTACCTACTCTTACTAAACGGACAAAATGGTTACGAGAAACAAAGCCGATCGAAATTGGAGACATTGTTATCATCGCCGATCCTGACCTACCAAGAAATGTTTGGCTAAAAGGAAGAGTTGTGAATACTATTCCTGGAAAGGACAATGTCATTCGTGTCGTAGACGTTAAGACACGATTTGGAATTCTACGTCGGACTTTATTGAAACTTTGTATTATGGACGTGCGACAGAATTATTGTGAAGAACCCGAGATTCTTCACGGGGAGGAGTATGTTCCTGAGGAACGTATCTCTTAGTTACATGATTTATAAATATTTGTTATTAGTTTCATATTATTATACATCGGAAATTGTATGAAATGCGATCAGTGATGTTAGAAACTTTGAAGAAGTAACACGCTCATTGGAATCATTGTCGAACAAAAGTTATGTCAGAAACTTGGTAGAAGTGACACGCTCATTTGAATTGATTGTCGAACTGAATATAATAAAATTGTTTAAGTTGTTAAACCCTCGACTTCCTAGCATTTTACTAATCAGAAATAATAGTGCCATTCACCGGCTGAGTTTATAAACCAAAAAACCAGTTTATTAGTTTATTTTGTCCAACTCAGCACAACTGCGCATGTGTGAGTTTATAAACTGTGGTTTATAAACGCTACAAAAATAAACCAGTCTGGAGTGGTTTAATTGATTAAAAACAGTTTATTTGTGATACGTGCAACAAATTTTGTACGCAACACCATAGTTTCGCATTGTTACCTAGGTAATACTTGAACGCCAAGATTTATAAACGGATCGTTGCCAAAGCGTTCATTACAACATGTGTATAAACTGTTTGGCTTATAAACTGAAGTATTTTTAAATTTTCCTGGTGAATGGTACTAATGCTGTAATTATAAGCAAAGTTAGGTTTATATTACATACTGTGCTATCATGTTACATATTATGTTACGTGATCTATATATAGTCCATGCATATGTATGTTAATTCTGTAAATATATACTAATATTATCTATAATTGGAAACGAATGAATGTTTCGCCGAGTAATGATAACATTGCTTGCCTTGCCTGTTATCAGTTAAAAGCTTTTTGTACATGAATAAACCGAACAATGAATACAGAAGTTATGTGGGATTAATTCATCCAACTTTTGACGCAAATCTGACACTGCTGACGTTTCTGTTGTTTTCGAGAATGAAATGAGTCATATCACACAACATTACAAATGCACTATTCAGATTTGCAAGAAATTTACATTTCAATTCCTTCCTTTGTAGAATACAAACTAAAGTCATTGTTCTCAATAACCTTCTATTCTTTTTTGTTGAAATATATTTGGAAAGGAAATCGTCTCTCATGTAACTTTACCACAAGTTTACCTCTTTACCACGTTTTTACATATACATGGTTAGCCCTATGAATCGTTTGTACTGGTCCGCACTGTACTTGGCAATAAGTTTCACATTAAATTAGCACAATAGAAGTTGCACACATTTAAGATACAAAAACATTTCTGATAATTTTAGATGTCTTTCAGCGTTAATTTTTTAAATATAACATTATAACTGATAGTTTTAGTTTTAGCATTCTACGTAATATTCAGAAACATATATTGCAGTACCATATTTGCAAATAACACTTATAAGAAATTTTGGTCACTAAAAATTTTGTCTATATATTAAATATGTATTAATATTTCTCAGGTCCTTTTGGTTATTGCACTTGTACAATATAATAATAAACAGGATTATATGCCGTTTTGATGGTCATGCTTATATACAAACATTAGGTTGCATTATACTCCTCCTTAAGTAAGCAATTGTCACATTTAATGTTATTTGCGCCATTATTGACGTTACACATTTTTGACGTACACTTTTCTGCCTAACCTGATTTAATTGTTTTATATAAAGTATTTAGATTTCAGGTGCTTTGTAGTACGTTTTCTGAATCTAATTATAATATTTATTTGTCTGAAAATTCGTTTTTGGGTTAAGTCAATAAATTAAGTTCTTTAAATCCCATATAAATCTATCTGTTTTAGTAACTTCTTATTAACTTTAGCGAAACGGAGTCGAAAAGCTTTTGTTTATTGAACCAGGGCTCATCATTTTTTTCTTAGTATATATTTCAAAGATGGAATTGAATTGTAGTAATGCAAACATGGGCTTTCACCTTTCAAAGTAAATCAAAATAAAACGTTTATTGATTTTGTCAATTAAAATATTAATTTTGTGTAGACTTCCTTTATCGAGAAGCCGTAATTTTAATTGATGTGCTACACAACATTTTATATTACTTGCAATCTGTGTTTTCAGTTATAAATCTATTCCTACTTTGAGTAAATTAACCAAAGTTGTACCAGGAAGCTTTGTGCAACAAATAAACTTTCGACGCAACTCTGACCCCATTGAGGATGCTGTGGTTTTCACGAATGAAATGAATCACAAATCAGACCGAATAAGCAGCTATTCAGAATTACACGTGCATTTCAATTCCCTCTTTTACAGAATACAAATTATAGCAACTGTTCCTGACAACCTCTGCCCCTTTGTTTTTGAAATATATTGCAAATATTTTATTGTTTGATTCCTAATCGAAATAAGTGCTTAAAAATCGTTGTTCTGTAGTTAACTACAGCATTTAGAAATAAGTATTAATTATGGCATTCTTATACCAAGTTTTAATCATTATCTTAATCGGTTTGCATTTTAATGTCGAAGAGACTAAAGCGGAATCGGGTTGCAGGAAATACTGTCACAAGTGAGATTTTCATCATTATTAAAATGAAATAAAATATTCGAACCGAAATATTTAAGTACACCTAAATAATTTTTTTATATTTCAGAGATTGTGAACAGTATTCGCCAGGGCCAGAATTTAGCACATGTGTCTTAGCTAATGTGGATTGCAGTTGTGGGTAAGAAATTAAAGGAATAGTACTCATGATTGATAGCTCTGATAATGTCTTGTGTTGTTTAGAAATACGAGTAAATAAATTATATAACATTTATTACGAAAATATTCACAAGTAATTTCAGTAGTAATTAATTAACAAGTCATCCATTACAAAAAGTTTTAAAAGTGAGGGCCGATTTACTGCATTATTTTGTAGCCATCGCAGACCTCGATCTACTGAAAGCATCATTTTACCAGTATCTGGTGTAGCCATTTGCTTCATTGTACTTGGCTGTGTACTAATATTTTGCAGCATCATGAAAATGTGCAATAGCAGTCCAACATTTCCCGGTAAACATACAAAATTTGGCAATTTAAGGTTCCATACAAAATTTATTTATCATTAATAACAAAATAAAATAAAAATTATATAAAATAATTGGTCTAATTTAAAAAAATAAGCTTTTTTCATCTGCAGGACCTATCCAGCCTAACGTAGGAGTGGGGCGTGACTTCAGTCAACCTGTGACAGCTCATTACCCAAATGCATCAGCAGCAGTATCAGGTTTTACTAGATAGACCTCTATTTACCTTCAATTAACCCAATTAATAAGTGAAAATCTTGAATTTATCATCGTTATCAAATTTCCCACCATTTAAATTTACTTTTTTAGATTTTGTATTACTTTTACAGCAATTAAGTATTGTTTACTTCCTTCCCATAAAGCCATAAAGTATTTGAAACTTTCGTTTTAAAGATAGATTAAATTTTTCTAGCATTGTGTCACGATTTATCTGGTAAAATCTTGTAAAGACGGCCAATTCAATCATTCGCTTAGTGGCAAATGTTTTCTGTTTTTAATGTATAGTGTTTTACGATTTATTATTATTTCTTCTTAAAGTGGTTCCAGTGACTACACCCCCTTACAACTCTGGATTTACTAATTCCAACTTCATCGGCAGCAATGAAGGTTTGTTTCTAACCCCAACGTCTTGAGTTTAATTTGGATGTGAAATACTGCATTGGCTAATTATTGTTAGTATTTTGGTAACTATAAAATATTTCATTAGGTCCACCGAGCTATTCGGAAGTGGTTCGAGAAAATTCAGATACCAATGAGTTAAACAACCCAGGTTGGAATTTCGAAAGGAAATAAAACAAATATAAACCAACGGTGAGACTGTGAGACGTGCTGCAGATAATAGTTTAATCTGTAATGGGATAAAAAATATTCTAATTTTTACTGGTAATAGGAAAGATCATACTATAAAATTACTTGAATATTTTTCATGACGTTATTTAGCAATCAACCAGTTACTTTATTGACAATAAAATACAAAATAGAACGTATTTGATTTTTCTGGAGATAATTAATGTGCTTACACTGGGTCTGGGTAAACTAGTAACACAATCACATTTTTGTATATTACAGTAATGCAAATAAATACTCAGTAATATTATAACTGGGTATTTATTTGCATTTGAATCTATGAAGCAAGAAACTAATTTTCATATAAATTCTATGATAATAGTAAAGAGTATCCTCCTGAAGTTCGCTGTAGCTAGAATAGAACAATTTATACGAGTATTTATTTCACACAAAAGCGAATTCAGATTGGATTATTTTCACCTTTAAAACTTTTGTAGATGAAAGTGAGATAAAACTGGATTTACACCAAACAAGACATCAGAAGAATTTTTTTAATTCAATTAAAAAATTGAACTTTTTCAAAATTGCTCTTGAGGTCCAGTTTGGTGCAAAATTCATTATTTGAATGGTTTTCACATACATATCTTCCAGCTTAAGACGGAAAGGGAATATTTGTAAGTCTCAATTTTAAATGCTTTTTTTGGAAAATAGGCCGACTGAATTTTATGCTAAAGACTCTTAATGTAAGCAATAATCACGCAGCATTTTCATTGGAGATAAACTGTTGGTTTATAAGGAAAAGTAATGCAATCAATGAAAAGTATTTTTAAAATTCTACAAGTTTAAATCTAAATTATACAGAGAAATAAGAAAATATAAACATAAAAAATATTTTAAATTCTTTAAATATATAGCTGTTGATTAGCTGTTGTAATGAAAACACCATAAAAGCAGTAAACATACTTCAGTTGTCTAACTTCTTTGATTTAATGAAGTATCCTGGCGAAATTGACAAGTGGTTTTCAGACTTGGGGGCATTTAATAACTTAGCTCATTCTTAACGAAGGATAAAAGACAATTTTAATACTGTCGGTCATTCTGGCGGAAACATAGCATTTAATATATAAGTAGTGAATACTACGGCTCCCAAAGAATGGACATATACAGGAATTATAGCAGTACTGGTCTGGTAAAGTTTTGGTTTTGAGAATTCATTATTTCTACATTGAAAAGGTAGAAAAGTCAATCAATAGCTTTTACATTAATACAATACTTGTAGTTATTATTGCGGGTCATTTATTATTTCGTGCCAACCAAAATCAATAATCTTCCTTGAAGGAAAATCTTTCCTGTGTCGACAAAACTCTCTAAATAATACTCAGCAACGCTTTTTTCAAGTATAGCAGAGCAAACATATAATACAGTTTTTCAGACTTTGGCCATGCCTAAAGCTAAAGGTAGTTTCCATCGGTGTATACCAAACTGAAAAGAAATCGATAAATACAAATACGAAAGGCTAAAAAATGTCTAAGAAACATGTTCTGGGACTTGCGACTACATAGCCTCGCAATTCACTATATACACGAGTTGTGAATCAAATTTATTGAATATTTGTGATTATATCGACATCAGTATGGATGGAATCCAATAAACAATTATTACTAAATAAAGCAAATATTTTATGTAGAAGCTTACGTCAATCTGTCTGTCAATTTTGGCAATAACTCGAGAGAGAGTTAAAAAGATTTATGATTTATACTACACTATGTGCAATCATGAATGCAATCAACTTTCATCCATTTGTTAATCTCTTTTACTTAGCTGATTTTAAATTTTAAAATATTGTTCCAATCCAAAATCTTATTTTACTGTAATTTAACAACGATACTTGTCAGCCTACGAATTCAGCAATTACCCTAGTTAACTAGGAAGGCATGGTTGATATATTGCACTAGTTGGTGCTGGCATATATAGGAATATAGTAGTATTGCTCTAGTCAAGCATTTTATTATTTTTAATCCGAAAAGGTAGTCCAAATCAATGAATACTTCTATATACAGGGATTATAGCAGTACTATTCTAGTAATGTACTTTTAAAATTCATTATTTTTAACAGCAGAAAGGCAGCCTAATCAAACAGAACTTCTAGCTTTTACATTAAAGAAATAATATTAGAAGTTATAGTTCAGGATTATTTATTGTTTTGTGCCAACCAAAATCAATACGAAGCGTACTTGAAGAAGAATGTTTCCGTTCTCTGAAGTCTGCTGTAGCTAGAGTAGAACAATTTATAACAGGATTTATTTCACACAAAAGAAAATTCAGTCTGTACTTTTTCACCTTTAAAACTTCTGTGGGGGAAGTACTTTTAAAATTCTACAAGTTTAAATCTATATTTATGTACAGAAATAAGAAAATATGAACATAAAAAATGTTTCAAAACCTTTAAATATATAGCTCTTGATTAGCTGTTGTAATGAAAATACTATAAGCAGTTAAACGGGTAGACGCTTTGGATACATCTAAGTCATCATTAATTGCTTAACCTAACAATAAACAAAATACTTCAGTAGTCTGCCTAACATCTTTGATTTTATAAAGTATCATTGTTACATGCTTATATTCATAATTATACAATATTAATAATATTACATAATATTAGAGAGAGTTAAAAAGCAAAGTCCAAAATGAGGACTTGAAGGGAAGTCAATTGGAATGTAGAGTTTCCTTACCTAATTAGGGTGAGATGAACTTTACCTTGAGTCTTCCGCCAACCTGCGAAAGAGCAAGAAAAGTGAAATTGCATTCACACAATGCTTAAGGGTTCTCCCCTTAGCGCACCCTCATCTCACAAGAATCCTTTCAACTCACACACAGAGCAATGCTATTCTTAGACTCACACGTGTATAAGAAAAGCAGAGCCAGAAAGTAACGAAACTCCACATCTCAATTTCCTCCCACAAACAACCGAAACTCTCAGACACATAATTTTAGTTTTGGAAAATATCATTCTGATTTTACCAGTAGAATTGAAATGTCATTCTTATAATATTCTCTTTGGTTTAAAACTTTTTAACTACTATGTGTTTGAACTTAAAGAATAAAACTCCAAGTTACAATTTTAAATCTACGTGAAGGTACAAACAATTATTTCAACTTTTATGTCAAAATAATATTTCATGAGTTCTTCTTTTAACAAGTGAAGTGAATTCCACAACTAAGCCCAAATAATCCCAAAAGTCCCTCAAGATATTAAAATGATGTCGGCGTAAGTTGACAATGAAATATTTCCCTTTATAAGAAGAAAAGAGTCATAATAAGAAGAGACTAAATTTATAAAATGAAGAATTTACGATAAAGAAGTATCGAAAATATCCGATTCATGTCACACGAAGATATCCGCAATCCAAGTTGCATAAAACTAAATAAATATTATTAACCAAGAATAAAGTATGCTCAAGCAAGAGAGCTACTCAAATATCTACGGAAAGCTTGTTTAGTTACCTTCCGACCCATAACAATCATGACGAAATAGGCAAGTAGTTTTTCAGACTTGGGTACTTTTCATATGTTAATTCATACTAACTAAGCATAAAAGACAATTTTAATACTATCGGTGATTCTAGCGGAAACACAGCAATTAAAATTTAAGTTGTGTATACTACGGCTCCCAAAGAATGGACACATACAGGAATTATAGCAGCACTGTACTGGTAAATTTGAGAATTCATTATTTCTACATTGAAAAGGTAGAAAAGTCAATCCATAGCTTTCACATTAATACAGTACTTGTAGTTATTATTGCGGGTTATTTATTATTTCGTGCCAACCAAAATCAATAATATTCTTGAAGAAAAATCCTGCCTTTGTCGACAAAACTCTCTAAATGTAAAACTCAGCAACGCTTTTATAAAGTATTGCAGAGCAAACGTATAATACAGTTTTTCAGACTTTGGCCATGCCTAAAGCTAAAGGTAGTTTCCATGGGTGTATAGCAAACTGAAAAGAAATCGATAAATACAATTACGAAAGGCTGAGTAATGTATAAGAAACATATTCAGTCATTTATATAGGTGACTATATAGCATCGCAATTCATTATACACGAATTGTGAATCTAATTTATTGGTCATTTGTGATTATATCGACATCAATATGGTTGGAATCCCATAAACCATTATTACTAAATAAAGCAATTACGTCAATCTGTCTGTCAATTTTGGCAGTAATTCGAGAGAGAGTTAAAAAGATTTATGACTTATCCTATCATGTGCAATCATGAAGGCTTTAATTCATTTGTTAATCTCTTTTCCGTAGCTGAATTTTAAATTTAAAAATATTTTTCCAACCCTAAATCTCATTTTACTGTATATTAATAACGATACTTCATTATGCCCACTTTTGCTTTGGTATATTATATTTCAATAACGAACGTCATAGGCAGAAGTGAAAAGTTACAGTAGCATTCACATTGAAGCGCTTTAAATCATCGTTGGTTGCAAGAATGGTAACATCACTTTCTCTCAACATATTTTCTTGGTATTTTACATGGGGAAACTTTTGGGGAGGACTGCCGTTTATTTGGTGCCCAAAGAAAAAAGGAAAACGCGTTGAAATCACCACTAGCAGACTAATTTTGTCAAAGTGGTATATTTTCGTTGCATATACTCATTTATCTGTTTATTTTGGTTTTATAATATAGTGAGGGCTATTCGTGAAACAATTTATGGAGATATAGTTTCCTGCTGCTCCTCCTATGTCTACGCATTAGGAGCCTGCCTTCCTATTGTATGTGTTAATGTTACCATATTGAAAGCGAAGGAAATCTGCACTGTGCTTAATTCAACCACAGTAATTCTTCGGACTTGGAGAAGTAAGTTGTCACTTTTAAGTTATTATAAGTAATGTAATGTAATGTAATGTAATGTAATGTAATGTAATGGCTTTATTGTCAGACACTATTCAGGTCTATATACATAACCCTGGTTTCCAATAGAGGACAGATTCCAATAGAGGACGATCTTACAACACAACTATAACATAAATTTGGGATTAATTTATATGATTACAATAGAAATACAAAATAATACATTTGGCACCTCAGCCTGAAGACAAATCAAATATTATAGTACATTAAATTACTTTAGTCATGGGGACGAATATTACAAATATGAGCTTTTAATTTAGTTTTAAATGAGTGAAGTGTTTCTTGGCCTTTAACTACATTAGGAAGAGAATTCCACAATTCGGTTGATCGATATCTAAAAGATTTTTTATAAAAGACCTTATGGTAAGATGGTACACAAATGTTGTCAGCAAATTTACTTGATCTGTTAGTTGTTTTCTGGGTCCATAGATCAGTAATTTCACTGGGATACAGAGAGTTACACTTCAAAATAGGAAACAAAGTACACAAAGTGGAATAGTTACACAATTCAGCGACTGAAAGGATACCAAATGCATCATATAGGGAATACATGTTTGGAGTCAGTAAATTACCCATTTTCATACGCGCTACCTTTTTATAATTATAGAAATAATGTAGGAGAAAAGTATCAACGATAGACTGAATTCGATGTATATTACTAACAGAAGTAGCAGAGTATATAATTATACCATAACCGATTACAGACATTACAAAGGCATGAAAAAGGGTTTTCATTGTATTTAAGGGTAGCATTCTTTTGTACTGAAGTAAATTATAGCACCTATAGCTGATTTTCTGACAGACATAATCTACATGCTTATTGAAAGACAGATTTGAATCAAAGTATACCCCTAAATACTTAAAATTATCTTTAACCAATACAGTATTACTGTCTAAGGATACATTATCGTAGTCAGGGAAAGCATTGTTACAATGTTTGTTATTAAATATAACTAATTCTGACTTCGACCAGTTCGGCGAAGATTTATTTTCCTGACACCAATTATCTAGGGCAGCCATTGAAGACTGTACATCACCATATAAACTTCCAAGACTTCTGGAAATTAACGGGTTGGCCAAATCATCCGCAAAAAGGATGATAATTGAGTCAATATATTGATCTATATCACCTATATAAAAACAATAGCTGATAGGTCCAATTATGCTGCCTTCCGGGCAGCCTCCTAAAATGTCAAATGGTTCAGAAACAAAAGAACCAATTCTAATACATAATTGTCGGTGAGAAAAGTAGTTTGATAAAATTTTTAGGAGAAAATCAGGAACATTAAACTTTAACCGCATCTTATTCAATAAAATTAAATAATTTACACTCGGAAAAGCCTTGCGTATATCAAAAAATGGGACACCGACAGTACAATTATTGTCTAAGCCATCATGAATGACCGATGATAAGCGAATTAATGCATGGGAAGTAGATAAAGTTCTTTGAAAGCCATATTGGTAGTTAAATTTCTTTGAATTTTCAAACAATGAAGAATGCAGATTGCTAACTATAATAGATTCCAATACTTTTCCTAAATATGGAATTATTGAAATTAATCTGTAATTATTGGGATCAGTAGACTTTCCCCCAGGTTTCATTAGTGGAGTTGCGATAGCCTTTTTCCAATTTGAAGGGAAAACACCAGAATTTATACAATAATTAAATATTTTTGTTATAGGGGAAACTATAAAACTAGAACAAAGTTTCAATAACTTTGAGGGAATGCCAGAAACACCAAAAGATGAACTAGCTTTCACATTGAGTAATGATTTCAAGACGAATTCATCAGAGAGGGAAGTAAAATTAGTTACATCAAGAGAATTTCCAAACTTAAGTAAATCAGAGTTAACATCTTCATGTTCTAAAGCAAAAGTTTTAACAAATAGCTCAGCTATTGCAGAATTCTCATTAATTACAGCATCATTAGTATGAAGCTCTTTTACAAGCGGCGGTTCGGATTGGCAATTTGTCATTTCCTTATATACATCCCACAAATGAGAAGAAACATTTGATTTAGAGAATCGGGAATTAAAATAATTATTCTTTGCCTTCCGAACCAAGCTTGTTACATAATTTCTTAACTTAGAATAATAATTACTAAGTATCGCTGACTCATGTTTGTAAAGTAACCCTTTTACATAGTCTCTTTTATGTATAAGTATTTTTAACTCTTGTGTAATCCATGGATTACTTTTTGACTTTACATTACGTTTGACAATAGGTGCTAACTTATCAATAACAGACAGACATAGCGAATTAAATGTATCAAGCATTTCATTAGCATCATCACTACTATCTAGTAGTAGTAAGTAAGTAAATAAGTAAATAAATAAGTAAATAAGTAAATATACTCCTCGACACCAATAGGTAATTTTATAAATACTTATGCATCTAAAATTATTGCTGCTTTAGAACAAAACTTCAAAAAGAAATATCAAGACAGACCGTCTGCTGTGGATGCCGCACTCTTCTTGGGATACTTAGTTGCTGTGTCTTTTCCCGTTGCGCTTGGAAGTATCATATTTGTACTTCCTTCAGAGTCGCTTTTCATCACCTCAACATTAAATCCATCTGACGAATTTTACTGGTATAATTTTGCTCCGCTGGCTCTGATTCACATTTGGTGGTCATTTTCTGCACTGGCAAATGCTTTCTTTTACGCGGCGATGGCAATACTTGTCGGTATTTCAATCAAGCAATTCTTTAACGAATTAAGGCAAGTAATGTGTTTCAATTTTGAATTCTGAATAATCCGATATTTTCAGTAATAAAGTATTCAAGCATTAAAAATTTTCTTACCGTCGAACCAAATAAATAACGTTTTGACTTTTGTAAACATAATTACCAAAAAAGATTTTTTCGTAGTTCTTTAATTTCAAATAGTGAATTTATATTAACGTACTCAAAAATAATTTTTATATAGTTTTGGAAGAAACGAATACCATACCTACGACATACTTCGCCAACCGTCAACTTTGCCAAAAGTCTACAGACATTTCCAAATAATGAGTGAACAAGCAAACGTTGCATTAAATGTTACGCTTTTGCTTTGCCAGTTTTTATTTAAAAGATCAATATACATTGCCAATTTCTTGCTTATTGTTCACATCAGAAAAATGCACATTGTAAAAACAACATTTATGATTTCATGGGAAATTATATTGATTGCAGTGTGGTTTATCATAATTTTTACAACGTCAATTTACTATGAACACAGTTCTGCATGCATCAACTCTTGGCGGCGTAATATCTCATACGCAAGTTGGTCAACCCATGAAAAGAAAATTTTTCAAAAGTTTACAAAATCGTGTATGCCTTGCAAGCTCTGCTTTGGTCGATTCTCAATTGTAAGGCAAGACAAAATTCCAAAATTCCTATTGTCTATCAGTCTCGGAACATTGGAAGCTATTTTAACATTTCGAGATTACAAAGTATAATGTAAAAATGTTTTCCATTTATATGATTTACATAACTATAATTCCAAAAATTAATTTCAACAATATATAAGTACATAAACGTATGCTATATTCAATTTATTAGTATAAAATATATATTAACATTATCTAATGCAGGATTACTTATCCATTTTATACGCAATAGAATAATAGTTGAATTGCTTGTATATCTCATATAGCTTATAGCTTGCATCTGTAGTAGGCTTTTCATAGAACCCAAATTAAGTAAAAGAAGAAAAAGTAATTTTCAAAATAAAAAGTATTTGCTTGCTTGCGGGTGCAATAATTTGCTTCATGAATTTAATATAATGTATTATTAAAGGCAAATGCTTTTGTAGCATTTCTTTAAAACTTTGATCAGAAATAAAAATTATGGCATGCTTAATTCACATTGTGCTTATTGCTAAAATCATGCAAACGCAAATCATTATTCTTAGCAACAGAAATGAATATGCTTAGTAAATGAATATCACTTATAAACCTTTCAATACCATGCCATGCTTTCACGCTTTTATTTTATTCTCCATATATTGATAATTCCACTCTAGCAAATGACGTCATGCAATGTAGCCTGACAGCTTTTGATTTCTAAAAGCGATTTGGACATTAATATTTATCGATGAACACTTCTCATTGCTGTTAAATGGAAATGACGTAAAATACAGGAATATTTAAAATAGATGGTCAATTGTAAAAAATAATAAAAAATGACTTTCATATGGAAAACCTTTAAATCAGAAATTCTTGTAAACGATATGATCCATCAAATGTAAAATTCAATTGATTTTTGTGTATACTGGTTTAAAATGTATTAAACAAGTGCAATAAATAAACATAATATAATAATTCGCAACAGTGAACTAAGGAGCAAGTTTTCTGTAACTTCCTAAGGTTATGAACTTGAAAATTGCCTGTTGGCGTAATATGTGGTTTTCATCTTAAATCTCATTTTGTAATTTTAATTGGAAGTGCAATTGTAGGGTTGGTAGACGCATTAAATAAAGGCTGCCTTGTCCAGTTTTTCTGCTCTTCGTTTGCTATTTTGTCCAGCTAGGATGGTGTTTCCATAACAACTTCATGTTGTCATGACATCAAGTCTTCGCAGGGACCTTAATTGAATGTGTTCCAAGTTTCAAGTCATTGTGTCAAACGGTTCTCGTGTTATTCCCAGGATAGGTGGACAGAAAGATGGCCAGCGCATTCTCATAAAATATCGGGTGATGCTTAATAATAATAATAATAAATATCCTAAATGATTGTTTTCTGCAATGCATTCCAGTTTCTGCACACCTCAAAAATGGAAACCTATAATATTTTCCTCCATTACATTTACAATGCTTAATGCATAGTCGTAAATACAGGAGCAGCAGTAATTATTTGCTGTTAACCAAACATAACACCTTTGATTACTACTTCATATTAAAATCTTGTGAATTAAGTATTGTGGAACATTTGAAGCCGACCAATTATAACTATAATAGCTTTGCCCTTCGTAACTTGTTGTGAATATTTTTAAGTGCAAAAAACGGAGATTAACCACAAAATTAGGTTATATCTGAAACACTATTTAATCCCTTACTCTTGGTAAGTGTACCGTTATTCATTACGAATGAAACCGTAGAAATAAATATTGATTAAAATAGTGGTTAAAGTGGTGATTTATTCAGCGTATTCGTTTGGTTTATTTAGTCACAAAGTTACATCATAATAAATGCGTTTGACATTAGTAATAACAATAACAGAGTACTATAAACGTTTGATACGTAATTACCTAAATAGGTGGTCTAGGAATTCTCCTTGATTAGCACTTTGCTTCTCTCAACTCATTGCATGTACCAGTATGCAAGTTATTCCATTCATTTTGGTTACGCTGTTGTAGTAATGCATTCGATCAGCGAATGCTTACTCTACTTTAAGTTTACTTTATAGTTTATACGAATTACCAAGATATTATTACGATGATATAATATTCAACTCATAATATTCAACAGGCTTAGTCGGGGGGCCTGTTGCAAACAAAGGACGATATCAAAGTTCTTGAAAAAATTCTATGTTATAGCCCTTCAAAAATAAAGGTTAGTTTATGTAGGTGTCCCTATACCTAAAATGCAACCCTGATTTTATAGAGGTCAAAAACAAAAAATATTCCCTATGTTCCCCATAGTAAAGATTTTTTGCGCGGACCCCATTTTGAGGAATTTGGCCGAGGATTTCGCCACAACTAAATATTGGATCCGGTAAAGGGATACTTTAGGCAGTTTTTGAGAAAAAATTGGCTGCGGGGCAAGCCTTTTTGATTTTTAAATGATTTTCAAATTATTAGCAAAAAACGCTATTTTTAGCACAAAAGACGGATATGCAGTCATATCTGGCATACGTAGTCTTAAAGAGAAATCGTCGAGTTAATTAATATTTACCGTTTTTCGAAAAGTTAAACCTTAAAATAGGGTAACTGGATACGCACAATTTGGACATGCATAACCATTGTTGATCATTGCGAGCGCGCGCGCGTTGTAAAATATTTAAAATGAGCTCAAAATCAAAACTTAGATACCTGACGGGTATGCTAGTGTAAAAATACAACTGTAATTGTGATTTAATGAAATGCACGACCTTATATAGCGCTCGCGCGCGCGAAAAGCAAAATATTTAAAACAAGCTCAAAACCAAAACTTAGATACCGGACGGGTATGCTAATGTTAAAATACAACTGCAATTGTGATTTAATGAAATGCACGACTTTATATAACGTATGCGCGCGCGCGTGAAATGCAAAATATGTAAACCAAGCTCAAAATCAAAACTTAGATACCGGACGGGTATGCTAGTGTAAAAATACAACTGCAATTGTGATTTAATGAAATGCACGACTTTATATAATGTATGCGCGCGCGCGTGAAATGCAAAATATGTAAAACAAGCTCAAAATCAAAACTTAGATACCTGACGGGTATGCTAGTGTAAAAATACAACTGCAATTGTGATTTAATGAAATGCACGACCTTATATAGCGCGCGCGCGCGCGAAATGCAAAATATGTAAAACAAGCTCAAAACCAAAACTTAGATACCGGACGGGTATGCTAGTGTAAAAATACAACTGCAATTGTGATTTAATGAAATGCACGACTTTATATAACGTATGCGCGCGCGCGTGAAATGCAAAATATGTAAAACAAGCTCAAAATCAAAACTTAGATACCTGACAGGTATGCTAGTGTAAAAATACAACTGCAATTGTGATTTAATGAAATGCACGACTGTAAATAATGTATGCGCGCGCGCGTGAAATGCAAAATATGTAAACCAAGCTCAAAATCAAAACTTAGATACCTGACGGGTATGCTAGTGTTAAAGTACAACTGTTGTTGTGATTTAATTAATTTCACGACTCTTTAAAACGCAAGCGCGCGCGAGTGAGCAGTGAAATCTTCAGAGTGAGCAGAAAATCAAAACTTTGTTACACAAGAGAGTTGTAATTGTGATTTAATGAAATACACGCTCCTGCAATCATTTCAAATGTCAGCACTCATTTATTTAGAACTACGTAACATTCGATAAAAGTCTAGTAGCGGGAAGTAAACTGTGTGAAAATGTGACGACTAATTTCAGAAAAAACGGATTTTAAAGCAGATAATAATTGGCGGAAAGTATATATTAAGAATGTTGCAGGTAACATCAATGCAAAGATAATGAAGGAAAGCCAAAGCTTAAACGCGTCAAAGAGGCAAGCTAAGAGGACTATGAAGATTCGTTTGGAAAGCTTAAGATAAGTTTTAGGACAATTAGGATAGTTTAGTTTTGCTTTACTTTAGTCAAACAAAGAGAACTTCATACAGAGTGTCTTTGTGCATGTCATCTAAACATACTTTTGCTTCACTTCTCAAATAAGTACTACAATACAAAACATTACAATACAAGTTATATCCAATTAACTGTATATCATTCAACAGATCCAACAACCAAGCAGCATTAGTATTCACTTGGTCAGCATTACAGCATCATCACAAAAACTTTGCTGACCTGATTCACCAACAAAATGTTAAAAACATGCCGTAACTCACTCAACTCCTGCGATATACAACAATTTGTTTACCGTTCATTGGTTTACCTATTATAAACTACATTTTCTGAAAATCTATTACTTCAGCAACCGAATTGTTATATAGGAATGTATAACCAAATTGGGTACATTATATAAATACTATGCTAATGTGACAAGATAGAAATATAATACAAATTCATTACGGGTAGTATATCATCCGCTGTAATGCCTCCATTAAATGCAGAATATTGGTGAATAAATACGGATGTGTATGTCAAACATAATGAATGGTTGGTATATTTTTGAATTGTACGAGTTTCAATGTTTAACAAAAATACCATTTCAGAATTGAGTGAAAATATCGAAGACGTACAGGAATATGAAGACGAGTGTTATAAATGTGACCAAGTAAAGACAATTTAATATAGTGAAAGTCCGATGATAGAGTGCGTAAGTGAAAGTTCATTTGGAGAAAGAATGTGAAAGCAAGACTGAGAGAACAATGCAGTAATGCTAGGACAAGGAGATGGAGTGTACAGCTTTAATCTGCACAATGAAGGTATGTGAGTTTTTATTGTCATCGCACTTATAATATAGAGTTATATCATTGTTCAATAAGTCATCTGTCTATAGAATGTGTCCACTAAGGTAATTTTAATTTTATTTGGCCATCACAATACACACCCGCTTTAAAAGTAACACACTAGCAAAGTATACAGCGATAAAACACACATATTCATCGTGGTCATCAGTTTAGTATCTTGATTGGTTCTTTTGCTAAATCATTCAGCACTGACATATACAAAACTTGTTGCTCTATTTTATCCAAAGACATGTGCGTCATGCTGCCCATTTTTAGTACGTTGTGTTTCAGTGTATTACTGAAGCATTGAAAGAAAATAACACAATTCTACATACGCACCTCACTGAGTATATACAGTGCTGTGCCTTGGTGAGAAAGAGAAGTGAAATACCAAGTATGACAGAACGAAAATTGTTCACTGTGGACTTCTTTATTGATAATGCTTACTATTTGCAATACCGCATGCTTCATGTGACACACGTTTACATGACTTACACACGGCTACCCTTGACCACGATTTAAGTATGGATTGTACATTTTTCACTAGAAATATGTGCCTAAATAGTTCACAAAATTATCAAGGCAAATTGAAACTATAGTTACCATTGATTCTTTTGTTGCCTGTGCCAACTGTATATGACTACTCACTTAACATACATGTTCGAGCTTTATAAAATGTGATTTACATGTTATATGAAAAGCTATACAAATGCTCCAATAGGAATTGTATTGAAGAAATAAAACGTCAGCTAACTCTAAAGAATAAATACAAATGATTAATGCTAAGAGTACTGATTTTATATGGTCAGCGTATGTTTACTCTATATGTGTGTTATACATGCCACCTGTATGATTTGCAAATTAATAAATAATTTATTATGAGTAGACCAGTGTAATCGAAATTCCAGAAGCGAAAGTCATTTAATAAGAATTTTAATATTTGTAGACTATATACCTACTAGTACGTTTGCAATTCATGTTCTCAACTCATAGACACAAGGCATATATATGTCATTACTTTTAGGTAAATGTAATTTTTAGATTACAATAGCATTTATATCAAGACGTCTTTGTAGCAACGGCTTGCAGCCCGTATACAAGTAGGCTGGTAGGGAAAATAAAAAATCAAATTCCACTTTTTTCATTTTTGCTTTCATTCTGCGATTTGAGCCAATCTTCCATGAGACCCTAAGCTTTGGTTCTAATATCACAGAATAAGAACCAAATGGAAAAGAGGATTTTTTGTTTTTATTTTCACTAGTAGCCTATCTACGGGCTGTAACCCTTTGCTACAGCGACGTATCTTGTATTAATATATTTCTTCTATTTACAGCAGCATTTACCTTTCCTAAATAAAAAGGTTGTTAAAAGTCATTATTTAAAAATCAATGTAACATTTACCGCTTACTTGAGTGTTTAAATATCCAGTTTGTTCCTTCTATGTGTAAATTAGAATAGTGGACCTATTACAATAGCTTTATCATTACAAATTCTTACCATTACAAATAATAATAACAAAATAAGAAGTGAAAGTCAAAACTCACAGTAATATTTCTAGACACTGAACTATTTATACTCCTACTAGTTCTTAAATATATACAAATTAACTGAATATCAAAAAAGGTGGAATATCTATTCATACTGTTTACACTGCCCTTTGTATGTGCATTCCACATAATTTTGACGTTCTGTGCTTTTTTTGTAGAGCACAATAACAGCTTTCGTAACTTATTACAATTGTATTTGTTATGTATTTCTCTCAACGCGACCCAAATACTAAAGAATTACAGATTAGCTTTGTTTGGTCATCATCTTGATAACTCGCTAAGTTCGTGCCTATTTACGTCAAAAGTCACTAAATCATTCATCGGTTACATAAACAGAAGCTGGTATTCGCTCTGTCGCCAATCATTATAGCACATCTTATTGTTATGACATGTCCATAAATATTGCTTGTGATACTCTTTGTTTTAAGTTATTGCATGTTAGAATTGTAGCAGTTGGTAGTAGTAAGCATAATGACGATATATGATGCATATAGATCGTCTTTAGCCAGCTTGGTCTACTCATACTGTGCTTCGAGTTCTTAATGCAGCATGGTCATCAATTTTGCAATTTCAATACCACTACAAATAAAGATTTCGGTCATTAGTTTTATTTCATTTCTCCGATCGGCGGCAAACAATCACTAACCTCTCTAATCACTGTAGCCTGTATTAAAAGTTTACCTTGGCGATTACGTACTGTAATTTGAGGCTTTGCAAAAATAGCCAACTTTAGCTAATTCGCAAAATATTCTTGAGAGCTAACATACATAGTACCATAAATATTTAGATAATTTAAAACACCACTTAAGCCGTCAATCGACGTATTTTGTCGTAAATTTCTTCAGACAATTAGATAGGAATAATGAAACTGTCCATTTTCATTGTCCTAGTTTGTTGTATATCCTACGGTAGTCTCCGTGGATTAGGAAGACTTCGAATGCGCCCAAGTCGCACATTCAAATCTGCAAATGGGTAAGTAGTCGACTTAGTGTTGATCATCAAAAAATTAAATCTCAATTGAAAATTGCCAGTGCAGATCAAAAAATAGTAATAGAATTGCATTATTTGAACACATTGAAATGGATTTACTTATCTAAGATTTCAAATATTTTTATCAGTATTGAATGCAATTGCTAAATCGAATTATTACTATTTTAAGATTTGCTTCCTTATAAAAGTTTCGTGAGTTAGAATGTTAATTCATGAAATGCAATACAGGATTTTGTTTGACCATTTTTGAAATATTTGCAGAGGAACTAAAACATTTTCTACCAATCCCTACGTCTTCATTGGAGAACTGATTGCGGATGCCTTGAAACTTTCCCCTTACCATTCTACAGACTCGGTTGCATTGCCAGATGCTTCAATGCAGGAACAAAAGCCCGATTGGCTACAAAATGCGACTTTATGGGATTCCATCCGAATGGCAATTTATGCACTGGATTTCTATGCAACTAAATTAGAGAAAGAAGTCGAAAAGGATACTCTCCCTTCTGGTCTGTACGAAAACTTAGAAGACTAGTATGAAAGTACAATTCTCGCTCTTACTTTCAGAGCAGATGAGCTTTCTAATGCCATTGTTAATGCGGTTGCAACTCCTGATAAAAATGATACTGAAAAAGCCCACATGGTTTCCAGCTTAGTGTCCACTGCAGCTGAGGATATGTTCCGGTTGCTCGATATCTATCGCAACGAAACCAAAGAAATGTACTCAAGGTACAACTATGAACAATCTAGTGGTATATGGCTACCCGTTGATAAGGAACCCTCGGAAACAGAGTTCATTGAAAGTAATGAGCGGTCTGCTAACGATGAATATGATGAAGCTTCTGAAAACGATGGGCGTGGAGAGAGTTTTGGCAAAGATGAAAATGACTTAGTAGAACCACATGATGTCGTTGACCACCTTAGATCTGCCAGAGGTGCTAAGGGTAAACCAGGAAAAAAAGTTGCCACGGTGGCGAAGAAACGGTTGCAGGAAACAAGCAAGATAAATCAAACGAAAATCGTAACAAAAACAAACATCGCGAAAGCTACTACAACAATGTCAACTCCTAAAACTAGGTCTGACAAAGGGCAGGAAAAAAATAATGACCGAATGAAGTCTAATAACAATACTACACCTAAATCTGCAAATTCTAATAGCTCTAGAACTTTACAGAGAGAAACAAATGAAATAATGAATCAAGATCTATCGTTGAATAGTTCTCTGCAACCCGTTAATCAGATAATTAGTCAAATAATTGACACTACACCTACTACAAGTGGCACTAAAGACGATATTGAACCACAATTACAAAATGAAACAATTGCAGGGTCAAAAAAACTTAAAAAAACAGGAAAAGAGATTTCAGAAGATGAAAAAGAAGAAAAATCAAACGGTAGCGGGAATAAAAAGATCACTAAGGCAGCCTCAACTGTGGTTAACCTTTTCGATAATGAAAAGGAGAAATCCAGTTCTTCCGTCAGCAAAGATAAGGACAGCAAAGTAATAACATCTTTTGTTTCAAATGGACAAGACGTGATTACAAACGCGACAACAGGAATGAAATCCTTTGCCGGAAATCTTACAGAGAAAGTTTCTGCGGTGACCAAGTGGGGGTAAGTTAAATAAAAGATGGTATGAAATAAAATTACAGCTTCAAAAATCCTACTCTTAAAGAAACAATTCCATTTTAGTGCTGATAAGATTGCTGGTTATGTTGGTGGGGGATCAATGGTTCTTGGCACAGGAATATTTTCCTTTGTTAAGTTTGGCCTTCCTCTACTCAGATCAGCTTTTGCCAATGCTCCAGACATAAACAGCAATGGAATCCAATTGCCCCATGCTGACCCATCAAGCTCTGTCGCATCGCCTAGTGTAGGAGATTCGTCCAATGTAGCAGGAGCAGGCGAATCAGTTCCCCAGGTACCTAAGTATACAGTTATATAATGGTATAGTCAAAAACTTAATAGTATTTTGCATCTGAAGCAGATGAATGGGTAACACTTCAAACTCTTGGTTTCATAGATTATTGCTGTTAATCCCGAAATACTTGGAACATCTGGACTCCTTAGATATTACCAAGGAAGGATATTAAGGTTTCTTTCAACGATAATTGGCTGGCTCATGCGTGCATTTCTGGGTCAAGTCAGAGACAACAACGCATTCATAATTACCCATACTTAAGTGTGAGTCAGCTCAGCTGCAGTAAATCAGATTATACTAAGCCATATCATTATTATTGCTACTCCCTTTTTTAGTTGAATGTGACATTTAACAATTACATGCTGAATGTATTATATCGTTAACTGAAATACTGACTGCTACTTTTTCCTTGTTCTTTGGTATTACTTTCTAAATTGTTACTATTCGTTTATTGTACAATTACAGCGCCCATTACTATAACGTTCTTATAATGTGTGCAGTTTTCGTTTGTGCACTCCACTCTTTATTTTCTGGTGATGATTTACTTTATTGGTAAAGCCAGAAGCAATATTGCTTTGTAAATATCCATGCATGTACTACTATCATATTTTCATCTACTGCAGTTACAACTTGTACTACGCAATGTTTGTTTATTTTCTTATTTTTATTGCATTTTTTTCAAGAACGTTTAGTATACTATAGTAATGTATGCTGTAGATATTTTGATTAGTGTCAGTACTATAACAATATCTTGGGACGTGGGGACTAATGTTAATACACTTAGAATTTTTGAATATAATAATGCTAATAACACTGTTTATTGTAGTAATCACTAAATATGTTATTTGTGTTCCAATGTATAATACTACCTTAATAACTGCTGAAGGAACTACTGATTTTAAATCAAAAAACGACAATGTTTAAACAAAAGATGATAAAGCTAAAATATGTATCACTTGTTATGCCTCTCAACATATACCAGCCACGTAGGGGTAATTGGTCATTAGCATTTGTCACTATTACTAACAATGGTTTATCAATTGCTGAACTTTGGATCCTAATGCAAAATACACGAACACAGAAATAAACAGAATGTTTCCGCTACACTAAATACTACATTAAATAACAGAGCAGTCTGACTGTTGACAATAAAAGAAGTATGCTTTGACATTGTTGTAATTGTTATTGCATTTAGTAGTGCGAAGTCGGGTTTTTGGTTATTTAATAAATTCAAGCTGTCATATCTTTAAATCTTCCATACCGCATCATTTAAATATCATGCACTTAAGTGTAGTAAACAACCGATTACACTTTACTTGTAATGGGTACCATAAATCAACCCGAATGTAACATAACCAATTGAAGTGCTACATTATATTTTATGCTGAAAACTGTCGTGTAAACTGTATCCGCTTTACTTATAACCACACTCTGTGCCAACTTCCATTTGTTTATCTACTCCCTTACATTTATGACAACTTCAATTAGTATTCGAGTTTACATACTGGACAACAGTTTACATCCACCAAGCAATAATACTTGTGCACAGCAATAATAATGAATGACCTTATGGCATTTCGTAATCAGATTTATGAATTCCATTTGCTTACTGTGAGAAAGCCAGCACTGTACCCAACGAGAAACAATATATAAATACTTCTCTGAAAGTTGTTATGCATACACACTTTCAGTTCTGTTCAAACTACATCTCTGACAATTTAAGCAAAATTCTATCACAATGAGCTGCGCTTACTGCAATAAACAATTTACCAGGGCCATGATTCGAGACCGAAGAAACCACATTAGGGATAGAAGCGCAAATGCAGATTTAATTGCTGCAAAAAGAATCGCGGAAGGTTGGGCTCCCATAGAAGGTGCAGTTTACGAGGTTTGCCTGACTTGCATGAGAGAAATCACAAGAAGAATTGCACGGAATGAAGCCCAAGCAGGTCAAGCTCCCGGTGATTTTGAAGGTATGCCTGTCCTTGAACCGGAACCTGAAGTACTGGATGAACAGGAAGTCGAGCAAAATCCAAACGTATTGGGAAATCAAGGTTTGCAAGCAGAAGCCGCACATCCTGATGAGCCAAATCCTGAAATAGCAGCGGCCCCGGTGGTTGCTCCAGATGGAATGGATACGTCAAGCAGTGAGCATAATACTTCTGGGGAGTCGACCACAACGACTGGATCTTCGAACCCTGAATTACTGGAGAGGGAGGCTATACCTGATGCCAGGATCAACTTAGATTTCGGAGAGCATTCTACTTTCACGGATGAAGAATTTTTTGTACTGCTTGGAGTAAACAAAGCAAACTTCACTACACTGCACATTGCAGTCCGCCCCTATCTTCATGCTTCTCCAAAAAGAATAACTCAAAACGCACTGGCTATGTTTCTAATGAAATTACGGCTTGGAATTTCCCAAAAAGCCATTGCTGCTTTTTTTGGATTCGCTAATCAATCCAGTGTGAGTCAGAATATCAACAAAATCTTGGAAGTACTTTTTGACCATTTTGTTCCACTGCACTTGGGCTATGCACACATTACCCGAGAGCAATATATTGCCCAGTGGCACACCAGGCAAGCTGAAATCCTATGTCAAGTAGACAATCAAGGTGAACATCAACGTGCCATTACCATCCTAGACGGTACGTATATATATATCCAAAAAGCGGCTAATTTTGCCTTGCAAAAAGACACCTACTCCGTCCACAAATACAGAAATCTTGTAAAGGCTATGATGGTAGTGGCTCCCAATGGGAGAATACTAGATGTGGAGTGTTGCTACTTCTCGAACGGATTAAACAACGATGCAGGAATCTTCGACCACATGGTACAAGATGCGGAAGGATTTCCATCTTTCTTCCGTGACCATGATGTTATCATATGGGATAGAGGATTCAGGGATGTGGATTTACTAGCTAGGAATTTGGGATTTCAACCTATGATGCCGAACTTGTTACAGCGTGGACAAACTCAGCTCGGTGTCTGGGAAGCCAACGAATCGCGTGTGGTCACTAAGATGCGGTGGGTTGTGGAGGCTATCAACGGGCGAATAAAAAACCAATACAAGTTTTTTGAAAAAGTTGTGTCCATTAAGTATCTTCCTCAGGTGGCAAGATACTTCAAAGTGGCCTGTGCTTTAATAAATGCATTTGGAAGGCCAGCATTATTGGACACCGACGAAAATGCAATAATAGCAACAAGAATGGTTGACAGATTGAATATCAGAAACCTCCTATATGAAAAATTAGTTAGAGAAAATCTAATTGACACAAGAGTAACAGCATGGATCTCAGTGTTTTCGGACGAACTTGCAGATTTTCCAGTGTTAACTGAAGACGACGTCCGAGAAATAACTTTTGGCGTTTATCAAGTTAACCTTGCTATACACTATACTAATGCACATCTGAATGATGACCGCTACCTTTTGCGATTTCAACGAGCAGAAGAAAACCTTCTGCGAATCGACATGAAAAGCAGGCACCGAAGTACAGTAAGGTATGCGCTGTGGATCCAATATCGTCAAGATGGAGTTGGACCTGAAGCTATCCTTGGATGGCATTGCAAGTGTAAGCCAACTTTTCTTTGCTAATTTACTTTTACTGATTTATTCTAGAATTTATAAAACAAACACTGTTTTGATTATTTTTAACTATTTTGATTATTAAGGTGTCATTGGCCGCAGAACCCTGGGATGCTGTGCACACATAGCCAGTGTAATATGGTACATGGGCTATGCAAGGCATTTCGAAGAAGTAATGAGACCTAAACCAGATTTGGGCGAAAATATTGTCAATGCTGACGAGTACGAAGCTTTCCTCAGAGAAGGAGCGTGAGGTTAGAACGTTGGCGACGAAAAAAGCTGCTTTTCTTTCTGACAACAATTGTGAAATCAAATAATTTTTACACTTTTTATTTATGAAGCCACTTATAATAAGTACTTTTATCATATCAATAGTTTAGTGGTCTAGAAATATTACATTCATTTTTAAATAATGACTTTCACGTTTATTTTGTTTGATAATGGTGGTGTACTATGTCAAAGTTTCAAAATTCTAACCGTACTAAACAGTACTCCCAATGCAAATAATACAGTAATCGTTAAGAAGTACATTGATCTTTAAATGTTAACTGAATCAATGTGCTTCAAGAAAGGGAAAGTTGCATCCAGTAACTCTCCTCCTCTGGACTTTGAACTATTGAAAATAATATAAAATGCTCACTCAGTTGTCTTCATGGAGAATTCCGCACTCAACTTGCATGCCAAACTGGGTGACAATTTCAACACTTGGTAGGCAGGATAGTGGAAGTTGCGTGAGGCAACTTTCCTTTCATTGAAGCACATTGCACTAAATACTATGTAGTAATGGTAACTTGTCCAAATTGTCAATTGTTAACAATATTGCAAGTACCTTATAGTTAATAAGTATTACTAGGGGTAAAAATAGTACTTTTAGCTTTCCCGTCTGATATGTCCATTAGCATATGTACTTTTATAGAATTCGATTGACTAATAATTTTATAGATTTAGATTGACTTTCAATTTTTTTTAGTAAAGATAAATATTGCTTTAGTATGTCAACAACTAACAATTACAACCAGTAGGTAACCGATACGAAATATATAAATAGTATGGTAATCGCAAAATATTACATTTTCCTATAAGCAATGACTGAGGTTATTTTTATGTAGTAATTATAACTGTTTGGTCTTCTATTGTCAATGCCAATGGGTTGAGAACATGAATCGCAAACGTAGTAGTAGGTATATAACAGTCTACAAATATTAAACTGATTATTAGACAACTTTCTCTTCTGGAATTTCAATTTCACTGGCCATAATAAATTGCAAATGCAATTCAGATAGATTCTTTACAAAACATTCGTTTCATCTCATTTAGTTTTTAAGGATTAGAGTAGCACGTGATATTCAGTTAATTTGTATATATTTAAGAACTAGTAGGAGTATAAATAGTTCAGTGTCTAGAAATATTACTGTGAGTTTTGACTTTCACTTCTTATTTTGTTATTATTATTTGTAATGGTAAGAATTTGTAATGATAAAGCTATTGTAATAGGTCCACTATTCTAATTTACACATAGAAGGAACAAACTGGATATTTAAACACTCAAGTAAGCGGTAAATGTTACATTGATTTTTAAATAATGACTTTTAACAACCTTTTTATTTAGGAAAGGTAAATGCTGCTGTAAATAGAAGAAATATATTAATACAAGATACGTCGCTGTAGCAAAGGGTTACAGCCCGTAGATAGGCTACTAGTGAAAATAAAAACAAAAAATCCTCTTTTCCATTTGGTTCTTATTCTGTGATATTAGAACCAAAGCTTAGGGTCTCATGGAAGATTGGCTCAAATCGCAGAATGAAAGCAAAAATGAAAAAAGTGGAATTTGATTTTTTATTTTCCCTACCAGCCTACTTGTATACGGGCTGCAAGCCGTTGCTACAAAGACGTCTTGATATAAATGCTATTGTAATCTAAAAATTACATTTACCTAAAAGTAATGACATATATATGCCTTGTGTCTATGAGTTGAGAACATGAATTGCAAACGTACTAGTAGGTATATAGTCTACAAATATTAAAATTCTTATTAAATGACTTTCGCTTCTGGAATTTCGATTACACTGGTCTACTCATAATAAATTATTTATTAATTTGCAAATCATACAGGTGGCATGTATAACACACATATAGAGTAAACATACGCTGACCATATAAAATCAGTACTCTTAGCATTAATCATTTGTATTTATTCTTTAGAGTTAGCTGACGTTTTATTTCTTCAATACAATTCCTATTGGAGCATTTGTATAGCTTTTCATATAACATGTAAATCACATTTTATAAAGCTCGAACATGTATGTTAAGTGAGTAGTCATATACAGTTGGCACAGGCAACAAAAGAATCAATGGTAACTATAGTTTCAATTTGCCTTGATAATTTTGTGAACTATTTAGGCACATATTTCTAGTGAAAAATGTACAATCCATACTTAAATCGTGGTCAAGGGTAGCCGTGTGTAAGTCATGTAAACGTGTGTCACATGAAGCATGCGGTATTGCAAATAGTAAGCATTATCAATAAAGAAGTCCACAGTGAACAATTTTCGTTCTGTCATACTTGGTATTTCACTTCTCTTTCTCACCAAGGCACAGCACTGTATATACTCAGTGAGGTGCGTATGTAGAATTGTGTTATTTTCTTTCAATGCTTCAGTAATACACTGAAACACAACGTACTAAAAATGGGCAGCATGACGCACATGTCTTTGGATAAAATAGAGCAACAAGTTTTGTATATGTCAGTGCTGAATGATTTAGCAAAAGAACCAATCAAGATACTAAACTGATGACCACGATGAATATGTGTGTTTTATCGCTGTATACTTTGCTAGTGTGTTACTTTTTAAGCGGGTGTGTATTGTGATGGCCAAATAAAATTAAAATTACCTTAGTGGACACATTCTATAGACAGATGACTTATTGAACAATGATATAACTCTATATTATAAGTGCGATGACAATAAAAACTCACATACCTTCATTGTGCAGATTAAAGCTGTACACTCCATCTCCTTGTCCTAGCATTACTGCATTGTTCTCTCAGTCTTGCTTTCACATTCTTTCTCCAAATGAACTTTCACTTACGCACTCTATCATCGGACTTTCACTATATTAAATTGTCTTTACTTGGTCACATTTATAACACTCGTCTTCATATTCCTGTACGTCTTCGATATTTTCACTCAATTCTGAAATGGTATTTTTGTTAAACATTGAAACTCGTACAATTCAAAAATATACCAACCATTCATTATGTTTGACATACACATCCGTATTTATTCACCAATATTCTGCATTTAATGGAGGCATTACAGCGGATGATATACTACCCGTAATGAATTTGTATTATATTTCTATCTTGTCACATTAGCATAGTATTTATATAATGTACCCAATTTGGTTATACATTCCTATATAACAATTCGGTTGCTGAAGTAATAGATTTTCAGAAAATGTAGTTTATAATAGGTAAACCAATGAACGGTAAACAAATTGTTGTATATCGCAGGAGTTGAGTGAGTTACGGCATGTTTTTAACATTTTGTTGGTGAATCAGGTCAGCAAAGTTTTTGTGATGATGCTGTAATGCTGACCAAGTGAATACTAATGCTGCTTGGTTGTTGGATCTGTTGAATGATATACAGTTAATTGGATATAACTTGTATTGTAATGTTTTGTATTGTAGTACTTATTTGAGAAGTGAAGCAAAAGTATGTTTAGATGACATGCACAAAGACACTCTGTATGAAGTTCTCTTTGTTTGACTAAAGTAAAGCAAAACTAAACTATCCTAATTGTCCTAAAACTTATCTTAAGCTTTCCAAACGAATCTTCATAGTCCTCTTAGCTTGCCTCTTTGACGCGTTTAAGCTTTGGCTTTCCTTCATTATCTTTGCATTGATGTTACCTGCAACATTCTTAATATATACTTTCCGCCAATTATTATCTGCTTTAAAATCCGTTTTTTCTGAAATTAGTCGTCACATTTTCACACAGTTTACTTCCCGCTACTAGACTTTTATCGAATGTTACGTAGTTCTAAATAAATGAGTGCTGACATTTGAAATGATTGCAGGAGCGTGTATTTCATTAAATCACAATTACAACTCTCTTGTGTAACAAAGTTTTGATTTTCTGCTCACTCTGAAGATTTCACTGCTCACTCGCGCGCGCTTGCGTTTTAAAGAGTCGTGAAATTAATTAAATCACAACAACAGTTGTACTTTAACACTAGCATACCCGTCAGGTATCTAAGTTTTGATTTTGAGCTTGGTTTACATATTTTGCATTTCACGCGCGCGCGCATACATTATTTACAGTCGTGCATTTCATTAAATCACAATTGCAGTTGTATTTTTACACTAGCATACCTGTCAGGTATCTAAGTTTTGATTTTGAGCTTGTTTTACATATTTTGCATTTCACGCGCGCGCGCATACGTTATATAAAGTCGTGCATTTCATTAAATCACAATTGCAGTTGTATTTTTACACTAGCATACCCGTCAGGTATCTAAGTTTTGATTTTGAGCTTGTTTTACATATTTTGCATTTCACGCGCGCGCGCATACATTATATAAAGTCGTGCATTTCATTAAATCACAATTGCAGTTGTATTTTTACACTAGCATACCCGTCAGGTATCTAAGTTTTGATTTTGAGCTTGTTTTACATATTTTGCATTTCACGCGCGCGCGCATACGTTATATAAAGTCGTGCATTTCATTAAATCACAATTGCAGTTGTATTTTAACATTAGCATACCCGTCCGGTATCTAAGTTTTGGTTTTGAGCTTGTTTTAAATATTTTGCTTTTCGCGCGCGCGAGCGCTATATAAGGTCGTGCATTTCATTAAATCACAATTACAGTTGTATTTTTACACTAGCATACCCGTCCGGTATCTAAGTTTTGATTTTGAGCTCATTTTAAAGGTTTTACAATTTACGGGCGCGCGCGCTCGCAATGCGCAAAAATAGTATGCATATCCAAATTGTGCGTATCCAGTTACCCCATTTTACGTCTTAACTTTTCGAAAAACGGTAAATATTAATTAACTCGATGATTTTTCTTTAAGACTATGTATGCCAGATTGGACTGCATATCCGTCTTTTGTGCTAAAAAATAGCGTTTTTTGCTAATACTTTGAAAACCAATTAAAAATCAAAAAGGCTTGCCCCGCAGCCAATTTTTTCTCAAAAACTGCCTAAAGTATCCCTTTACCGGATCCAATATTTAGTTGTGGCGAAATCCTCGGCCAAATTCCTCAAAATGGGGTCCGCGCAAAAAATCTTTACTATGGGGAACATAGGGAATATTTTTTGTTTTTGACCTCTATAAAATCAGGGTTGCATTTTAGGTATAGGGACACCTACATAAACTAACCTTTATTTTTGAAGGGCTATAACATAGAATTTTTTCAAGAACTTTGATATCGTCCTTTGCAATTAATCTTTTCAGTATGCAATTATAGTTTGACTTGTATTATTATTTATGTAAAAATTAATCATAATTTATATCATACGAAATGTTTTTACAGACCCTATTCTACATTTGCAGGTTCTATTTCCTGCATTGTAGAGGACACATCTTCAATACGGTAAACAGAAAAGTTACATTGCGGTCAATATAAGTTAATTTAACATCTGTATAATATTTTATACCGACATGTAAAGAATCAACTTAGATTCACATAGAACAGTACAAGAATGGAAAGTTACAGAAACCTACAGTTACATTGGTTAGAGTATATATGACCTACAGCACACTATTAGCATGTCTGATTTAAAGAGCAGTCTATATTGATTTCGAACAAAACTTTATTTGCAAAGGCTTTACTTTAGAGTTATATGGAACGAAATCTGTAAAGGCTCAACTGTGCTTAAGATGCGAAATAATTAATGAGAGTATAGAGAGTTAAGTAAAGAGACTCCCACAACGGTCTGATAAGTTAGGGTCAAAATCCAGGTACCTGACTAACTGTGTAGTTTGCTGGCTATACAGAACATCAGTCAAGTCATGAATAATTTATTTTTCTAGAAAATCAAGCCATGAAAGCTATAAAGACGTGGGTGGGCATTACTAGAATCCAGTTTGAATAAATTAGTAGTGTGTCCGACTCGCTACAAATACAAATGTAGCTTTACGTACTTTTATAACGTTGTATACCAGTTATTATTTTTGCTTGGCCACTAACTCTGTCGTTCTCAAACTGTGCTACAAGAAAATTAAAAGACAAGCATAATATAAGGAATTTTCTTATAGAACGTTTAAAAGAGTTATCCTTATAAGGTGTGGTGATGAATATATTTTGATTAAGGGGAAAATAATTTTAGCATATCGGGGTTTAAATGAATGTAATATATATAGTATATAATATTTGTTTAAAATATCAAGAACGGCTTTTCAGATTCCTTGTTTATTATACACATTACAATAAATCTAATCGCATTCTAAAGTTAAGATGTTACTTACAAAAAGCATTACATAGTGGAGCGATAACCTGTACTGTGATGTTGTCTCTAAAAGTTTTGTGAATATTGAATATCTAATTTTTTGTAATTTTGTTGTTGTACCTTATATACGAAGATTTTTTATTTTTCTTACATGCAGTGGCAACCAAAGTTGCTGGTAAACGTTGAAGTCTGTAATATTGAGTATTGATAGATAACGACAGGAAGCAAATCTCATCCTACACATATGTATTATAAGGATGAACTGTAGCACTACTTAAAATCGATATTTTCAGGGGACAAGAAAGAAGCTATTTAAATATGGAACAAAAATGTCCTTTTGACATCGACAGCCAAAGTAGCTGCCTAAATAAAATTCAATAGTTCTACTATCATTATTCCGACAATTTTAACTTAATAAGTCGGACGTCTACTTATCTTGCTCTGTTTAACTTAAAATTACAATTATGTATTCACACAAAATCTATATCACGACTATTCTTTTCTACAGTTTTATTTTCAGTACAGAAAGTCAAATTCTACAATCACTTTCGAATTGTGACTTAGACATTCTTTTATATCCAAGTAAACTGAAGGATTATGTTTTCGAACAAATTCCATTCTCTCCACGAACTCTAATTGTGTTTGAGACAGTTAATTGGACTGAATGGAAGATCAATCTTTTCAAAGGAATTATTAAATATCCAAATTCATTGTCAAACACACAATGTACTGCTGCTTTAATAGTGGAGCCGCCAAAGGAAGAAATCCAATTTATTTCAGGAATCCCTATTGACTTTGGTAAAGGACCGGGGCGACTAAATGAAAAGACTCTAATAATTAGCACAAAGAATAATTTTGAGAGACTTAAGCAGAATTTTGTTGATGAATTGAGTGCATGGAAGGTGAGCGCAATTTATTTTGTGGTCATCAATTCTAAGGAGAACATTGAAATGCTAACGCTGTCACCATTCACAAATGAAAAAATTGCAAGGATTGATATCAAAACTTCAAAAGAGCAACAGAGTGCATTTTCAAGAAATGGTTTGTATAGAAATCTTCAAGGGGAATTTCTGCATTTGATCCTCGTATATTAAACAAATATGAAAGGAGACGCGAATGTGCTTCTTCGCCATATGGTCTGATTAACAAAGGAATACTTGGAGAATGCCTTTATGGTTTTGTGCAATCACCCGTCTTTGAAATAATGGCGGAATATTTAAATTTCACTTCTTTCTACTCAAATGCTCAAAGTCTTAAACATTTTTGCGGCAGTGTATTACCGGAATCAAAGAACCCCGTACTTATTTCCAAACATTTGGCCTACAAGAGAATAACTTGAATTTTTTATATGTTGTAGCCCTTAAAATGGCGATCAATTTTTGTCCTTTGAATTTTTTTCCTAGGTCGCATAGTTTGACCTGTAGAGGCCTGCAAAGGTCAACATTTTGTATGTTTCACTATGTAAAAGTGTGCATAACTTCTGTTCTAATCAAGATAGCGCCATGAAACCAATTGCAATCGAGTTTTCTAAACATACTGATTATACTATATATGCCACTTTTTGTCCTACCCCTATTTGGGGGGGAAACCCCCAAAATCGGATGTTGTCAAAAGCTGCTCATCTTTGGACACATTGCTCTTTAAAACACTAGAAACATCATATAAATCTTTTGTACTGATTGGTAGGGCCGTTTGACTTTGAAAGAGGCATAAAGTTTACATTATAAGTCAATATGATAGGATACTATAACTGTAAGTAGGGGTAGTCACACTTAGTCACAAAAGTAATGGAAATCGGCGCTCATGTAAATGTAATTCATTTAACAATCTGAAATATGTATATCCACAATATATAATTGCGAAACAATGTGATTTGGTTTCAAACATGTTTATTTTGTGGTATACTAATGCTAATGCTTCCAGCCGTATCCAGGCAGGAATAAGGTTTTGCAAAACGGCAAGCTCTCAAATGGCTTATACCAGCTTGGTGCTTTAAAAATGCAATCTAGTCTGCCGACTGAAAGCTTTTTGCCGGAACTCTTGTAAAACTGACTTAACCTTATACTTAACCTCAAGAAAACACCCTCAAATGTCGCAAAATAAACAAGACAGGTTTGAAAATCATAGTTAGGAAATCACACTTATTGTTTCGCAATTATATATTGTGGATATACATATTTCAGATTGTTAAATGAATAGAATTACATTTACATGAGCGCCGATTTCCATTACTTTTGTGACTAAGTGTGACTACCCCTACTTACAGTTATAGTATCCTATCATATTGACTTATAATGTAAACTTTATGCCTCTTTCAAAGTCAAACGGCCCTACCAATCAGTACAAAAGATTTATATGATGTTTCTAGTGTTTTAAAGAGCAATGTGTCCAAAGATGAGCAGCTTTTGACAACATCCGATTTTGGGGGTTTCCCCCCAAATAGGGGTAGGACAAAAAGTGGCATATATAGTATAATCAGTATGTTTAGAAAACTCGATTGCAATTGGTTTCATGGCGCTATCTTGATTAGAACAGAAGTTATGCACACTTTTACATAGTGAAACATACAAAATGTTGACCTTTGCAGGCCTCTACAGGTCAAACTATGCGACCTAGGAAAAAAATTCAAAGGACAAAAATTGATCGCCATTTTAAGGGCTACAACATATAAAAAATTCAAGTTATTCTCTTGTAGGCCAAATGTTTGGAAATAAGTACGGGGTTCTTATGCAAATTTGTTTACATACAGACCATACAATGTTGTTTATTTAGCTTTTCCTTGGGACAAAACGTTCGCCTACTGTGTGGACAGAGAAACGTATTACCAAAAGCCATTATCTATCTGGATTGACATAATGGACAAGAGTACATGGCTAGTGTTGCTAACTTGCTGCTTTGTAGCTAATGCACTTATATTTCATTTCGCAAAAATAAAAATCACCTTTGAATCTATCAACAATTTCTTTGTTTCGGTCGCTGCGATTATTTTCCGTCAAGATCACAACCAAAGGAAATTCTTTTTGTATGGAATTTTATGCTTAATGTTGAACATTCTTGTTACTGAATATGAATCTTATATCACAACTGAAGTCATTGCTCCTGTGGACAAAAAGATAATGAGGAATTTCGGGGAATTAATTCAGAACAAATACAAAATTATTTACATCATTGGAAAGTCAACCGGAATATCTAAGAGCGGAGGTTATAATATGTTGCATCCATTCTTCGTAAAATATGGTATTTCCGACAAACAAAATACAAGTGTACATTTTTATGATAGGGATCAAGTTTCATCTGATGATGAGATATACGAAATGTGTTTTTCAAATACGAAGGTTAAACTGTTTGCTGCCATTAGTAATTATGACTCTGAATCGGACCTGTTTTACATACAAAGATTGCTCCCTTTTAAGAAGTGTTTAAAAACATTGGAGCCTGCGGAAAGCCAGCCGCTTTCCTGGGTGTTTCAAAACTGTTTTCGACATGAACTGCTAAATGTTGTTCAACAACTGAATGAAATGGGGTTCCTTGACGTATGGAGAAATTTTCAATATTTCAGACCCAACGTGTTAAGCTTCAAAGAAAAAGAAAAGCAAACCGAAGGAGAATTTCGCAGTGTTAGCTTTGATATGAAAATTGGCGCAATTTTTTATTTACTTGGATATCTGATTATCATTCCCTGTGTTATTTTTCTTCTTGAAAGATATCTTGTTCTACTTTTTCAAAATATATGTGTACGATTATACAGACGTAAACGCTAAGATTACAATTTTATAAGTATGCACATAATTAGGTTGATAAAACTGTAGACTCACGTTTACTGTACCAGAATGCAGAAAATTCCATTCCACGTAATATACAATGTAATATGCTTGAAATAAGATCCTTATTGATAATCAGGTTTATTGTATTGCAATCCGAAATAAATGCACTAATATGTAAATATACAAGTTTGAAGTTCAAGTTCATTTACGTTACGCGGAATTCGTGACCATTTCTTGGAAATCTCTGTAAATCAAGGTTGAGCAGTTTCATTTATAAGCGGAACTGCAGAACATACAGGTTTGAATTACGTCGCAAGATTCCACTATTCATGATTATGTGATTGACCTCTCTATGTATGCATATAGAAGTACATGTCTTTAGAAAGATCTACTTTTATACATTTTTATCATTGTCCAACCGTATATAAACGGCATTTGTAAAAGTTGGTTCTGTATTGCTTCAGTATCTCTTAAGAATAGCACCTGCAGTGAGCACTTGTTAGGAAAGACAAACAAAACTTGCTGACAATTAAATCTGAAAATGAATTTAGTCACCACTTCATATTTTATTTTCGCATTTCTCGGGCACCACATTATTGATGCTGCAACAATCGGAGAATACAGTAATATTTAAATTACGATAATATGCAATATTCTACATAGTAAATTAATATTATTTACCTACCTAGATAATCCTAATTTTATATTTAGCCAACAACACAGCCGCCGATGCAGACCGTGATACCGCACTCACCGCCGAACAAGAAAATCTTGTCATAGAAGTAAGCAAATCATTGAGTACCACAGTGGAATTTTGTAACATAATTATAACAGGTTTAAAATAAAGTTTTGTAATTTAGTTTAGAAGTGAGAACAGTGCAATTCTAACGGACGATTATTTGCGCTCGAAAATTCACATTGTCGGAGCTCTCAGAGGTAATTCAATTGTAATTTCATTTTATTGATCTTCAATAGTGTAAAGGAAATTGTGATTTTTTGCTAATTATGTTTATTGACATTTTAGTAAAGAAATGGAACAAAGAGGAGGCAGCAAAACAACTTCAAAGGGTAAAATCTTGACGATTTCAAACATTTCATTGACTCTACAATTTTTGGTGTTAATTTTAATTAAAAGGAATGAATAATGGAATTAATTAAATCTTAGGTACTACAGTGGCGTGCTACAAATAAAATGGATGAGTTAGGGGAATCTGAGCCTGATAAAGAAACATTTGAATGGTTTCCTTTTTCCACTGGTGTACACAGCAGGGACGGTTGTTCAGGTAAAAACCACTAAAATATTACAATAAATCCAGTTTGGGTAAATAAAGCTGACTTCTAAAATAAAGTTACCCTGATGCCCCTTGGGGATTGGCACATTGACGAATTCATGCTCAGCAAAGAATTTGTTCGTGACGCTATTCATGCATTCCGAAAACATACCAACCAAATATGGGAGAAAGAACGTCGGGCTACGAAGAATTTGGTTACCCATCGCCCCAAGTGTGACCAAGGAATCGGTATCGCTGATGCCAGGAATTTTACGATGGCACAAGTAGCCGAATCGAATGGTAAAAATATTTTTAACGAATTTTCTCCCAATAATTTAACAGCAGTATCAAGTAGACTTCTGTTAATTTGAGTACACCCATAATTTTATTAAAATTGGTAAAATATTAAAATTCATGTGCTAAAATAAGTAAACCTATAATTAAATGTTCATTTATACATTTAGCTCTGAACGGTTGTATACATGCGGCGATAACTGTGGAAACCTACAACCAGAACTTGTACAAACATCTGATTTTTATTAATGGTAATTAAGACATGAAATCAGTAAAATGTTGTTTTAAAATGTTTCACAAAGTAACTGTTAGTAATTAAGTAATATTTTTAATACTTTTCAGCTAATGAAGATTTAAATAATATGATAAAAACTATACAACCTTATTTACAATACACTGGAAGAGCCATCAGGATTTACAAAGAAGACGAAACTGAAGAGGCCAGAAAGGATGTTTTATCATTAATCGACCCTAAAGACCTGCCACCGAGATACTATGGTACAAAGGTGGAATAGTGCTTACCGCGTCTCTGGAAACACGGAAAGAAATTTTTCATTGGTATAATAATAAAATGCAATACAAAATTGTGATAATGTAATGTATCGGCAGAACCTTTTCAACAAATAAATTAAGCGAAATTATCAGATTTTTCAATTTTAACTACATATTTACCAAGTTTATTTTAAATTAATTATATTGTATGCTACATTCAATTGGAGCGCCGACATAATTTTGTCGGCGTGTACCGTCACCCCGCCGCCGCCCAGGGTGCAGGGGGTACCACGCCGCCGCCTGCAAATATTCATCAGCGTCATCGTTACTTGACCCGCTGTTTATGTCGAGTAAAAGGTGAAATTATGTAACCTAAGTTAAATTTATGTCAATTTCATGAGTGAGATATATTCTTCGGAACTGACTCACTTAGTTGGACACCCCTGTTGAAAACCAATTGGCAATTAATCTTTTCAGTATGCAATTGTAATTTGTCTTCTATGATTATTTATGTAAAAATTAATCATAATTTATATCTTACGAAATGCTTTTACAAACCATATTCTACATTTGCAGGTGCTATTTCCTGCATTGTAGAGGACACATCTGCAATACGGTAGATAGAAAAGTGACATTAAGAACATCTCATTCTACAGTATGTCACAGGAGTCAGTTGTCTAATCGAAAAACGACAGTTTCTTCCTCTTACAATGTTTTGGGAGATATTGAGATAGCAATGGCTTTACACCAAACATAACCTCAGGATCAATTCTTAAAAGAATTTAAAAAAAATTATTTGAAAATTTGAATTTTTTTAAAATTGCTCCTGAGGCGTAAATCCGTTGCTACCTCACTTTCCCCAAAAATATTTTAAGGGGAAAAAATCTTAGTCGTTTTCGGATATGGCAACTGATTCCTGTGACATACTGTAGTTGCCCGTAATTGCTCTACTGCCGTGTAGTTGTGGTTAATACCATACCGTACATTAGTCATGTTACTTTACACAGTAAGTAATAAAGCATTTGCAAGTTCTAGCGTACTATTGCGGTCAATGCCACTTAATTGAACATCTGTATAATATTTTATACTGACATGAAAAGAACTTAGTTAGATTTCACATACAACAGCACAAGAGTGGAAAGTTGTAGTAACAACAGCAAAGGACTGGACTTAAAAGTGTTCAAGAAAAGTAACGCCAAGGATTTTGTATAAGACTGGGTGGCAGGCAGTGCTTCTATTTTATTGTCTTCTAATTTCAGTATTTTCAAGTCCAGGAAATGAAAAATCTTTTTCATTAGCCGCATAATTCATTGCATGTCTTTGTTTTTGGGTTTTCCAGAAAAACATTTAGAAAGTGCATAATTGCAATGATTTGCCGTCTTTTCGGGTTTTCAAAAAAAATTTGTGCAGGTCGGTATCAATGTTTGGCTTTGTGCCTTTTATTAACATTTCTCTTTCTAGTGGTTAGCGAGTACAAAAAACAGACTAACTTAGAAAGTCAACCGAAATTTAGCAAGCGGGCGGAAGAATATGTAATCCCATACCAACCTGGTTTTCAATTAATTGGAAATGGATCAAAGAGAACAACGGTTTACTCTGCTTATTACGACGACGAACTGTTAGTTACAGTTTGGTTTTTATAATACAATTAAATCCTAAAGTTAGAAATAGAATTTTACGTGTAACATTTTTAGTTGACAAAACTTTTAATTTTTAGCATTGCGGGATACCCGTCAATTGTTGTGGTAGCTGGAATACTTGTAAATTCATCACCGCCGCTTTTCTGCGTACTTTACGACAAGAGCAAGGAAATAGTATTGGTTAACTCCACAGTGAGTCATTTGTCAAAAATAAGACCACTGAAATACGACATGTGGGCCGACAAATACGAATACATGTAAGTAAACTCAAAAACGTATTCCTTAAATTTACAAAAACATTTTTTCATTTGTTGATAATTATCATAATTTTATGTAAATCTATTTTTATTCATTTTAAGGGCCAGCTACATTATTTGCAACATTTCCTCGCATATTTACCCATCTTATGTATCAATAATAGAAAATGAATTAATCAATGAAAATGCAGAGGTGTCAAATCTTGTTTCAATCAGTTACAATATCAAAACAGGTAGAATGTTAAACTTTGTGGTTTGCACGCCTGCAATTTTCGATTTCGAAAATCCTCAAAGAATTGTAGAATGGATTGAATTTTACAAAGTTATGGGTGTTGAGAAAATAACTTTCTACAATGAGTCGATTGGACCCCAAACGTCGTGTTTAATGAAGAGCTATGGAAATTTTGTAGAAGTTCTACCTTGTGAGGCAGTTTACAGTAGAGATATGGGGGATATGGTCGTAGGTAGCCAAGTAGTTGCACTTCACGATTGTGTTCAGCGATACAAGGGAATTGCCAAATATGTGGTTTACTTGGACGTGGACGAAATGATAATACCCCATCCAGAAGCAGGAAATAATTACTTTGAAATGATTGAATTTCTGAACAAAAAAGTTATCGAAAAAAACTTGGCCATAGACAGAATTGCTGGATATAGTTTTCGTCATAGAGAATTTATATTACAGTTGGAAAATCCAAATTTATCGTTGTTAAGTGCAGATGCCGATCCAGAGGTTGAAACTATTCTACGGAATCTAATAATTTCAAAAGCGGTTTGGAGATTTAATGTCACATATTATCATAGCGCAAGGTATAAATTATTTTAGATGTATTTATTTGAATAATATCAATATTATATTGTAATATTTATTTTAAATAACTGTTTTCGAAATAGGTCTAAATTAATTATATTGCCAGACAAGATTGTAGAAGCAGCTATGCATACAATCGCTAAGCCTGCAAAGAACATGATCACCAATGAAATCCCTGAGGACATTGCATATTTACATCACTACAGAGATACTTTTAAAGGAGGTTGGAACAATGATTATGGAAGAACTTTGGATGACTCTGCCGTAAGACTCGCAAAACCTGTGGCCATTCAAGTTGCAAACACATTGAAAGGAAAAGCTAAACACTGCAACATTCCCATTATTGGGAATCAGTAACCAAGTGCGTATTCAGGAATTTGATCAAGGGGGGGGGGCACACCAAATAATATTGACATTGTCATGATAGTGACTCTAGTTTTCGCGCGAAATTTTGCCAATTTAAGCTGTATGTGTTCAAACATAATACATATTTCGGAAATTTCGAAAAGAAATTTAATTGATATTTTCCAAACATGATTTTTTTGCCCGAAATTTTGCTTTTTTCAGATACATTTAGGCATAAATAATATATATTTGCGCAGAGCGCAAAGAATTTTTACAATTGTATGCCATAATAATAAAAGAATAAAGAATAATAAAAGAAAATGATGTTTTAGCCTACCCAGGGCTTAGAGAACAGTCTGTCTGTATGCCCCTCTGTGCGTTTATTCACACTAACTTTCGTAAAAATTAATGAAAATATTTTTACTCCGGAGTAGAACAAATTAGCCAAAGTGAAATCTTAAGTTCGTTGTTCATGAAAATCATTCAAATTTTTTCGGGAAAGCATTTTAAAAACATAAGCACAACATTTCAAAAATTATTCCAAATATAAACTTTAATAACGTGGGATAAAAAAGCCTTATTAAATGTTCAAAACAGCTTAGCATTTCACGAAGTTTCGATTTTGGTTGCAGAATGTTTTAAACCGCTACTAGTAATTTGCTAACATGGGAGTAAAATGGTTAGATAGATAGATATATGTACAGTGTTGGCCGCAAGTCACGCATCATGGGGAAATAACATTACCTGTGGCCACAAATAACGCATCATAGGGAATTAACATTACATGTGGCCACAAGTCACGCATCATAATGAAATAACATTGGTGTGTAGGAGAACCTTCGATTTCATTCAATAATCAGCTCCAATGCACCTTTATTTGAGCAGACTAACATTTATTTTGTAAGTTCTTTTTATCGAGTAAGTGTATCATTTGCGCAATGAGGCTTTCGAAAGATGAAAGAGTGGTAGTGATAATGTTGGCTGGACGTCCAGGCTTATCCACCAGAGCCGTGGCAGTGGAATTCGCTCGGAGACATCCTGATAAGGCCATCCACCAATCAACAGTTGTTAGACTGATTAACAAATTTAAGAAGACAGGTTCGACAGCTGATGCCCCTCGACCTGGGGCTCCTAAGACTGCTACAAACCCAGAGACTTCAATTACCGTTCTTGCAAAATTTGTTGCAAGTCCAAGAAGAACGCCGAGAGAGGTGGCCAGAGATCTGAACATTTCAAGAACCAGTGTTCGTCGCATCCTGAAATTACATCATTTTAAACCATATAAAATGAAAATTCTCCAGGCTCTTAAACCAGAAGATCCGGCAAGGAGAATTGCATTTTGTCGGTGGGCGCAGTCAATTTTAGAAGAAGAAAACAATTCTTTTCAGTGATGAAACCAAATTTCATTTAAAAGGAGTCTTCCATCGTCACAATTGTCGGTATTAATCCGATGAAAATCCCCACTGGATGGCAGGGCTACAGGAACAAGGGTCTCCTGGATTTATGGTGTGGGCCGGAATTCTGGACGACCTCATCATTGTTAAATTCTTTACGGGGACAGTAAATGGTCATCACATTGAACATCTTTAAGCCAGGTACCACTTCATCCTTCAAGCTAAAATCTTCAACTTGCAAACCTAATGTTATTTCATTATGATGCGTGACTTGTGGCCACATGTAATGTTAATTCCCTATGATGCGTTATTTGTGGCCACAGGTAATGTTATTTCCCCATGATGCGTGACTTGCGGCCAACACTGTAGATAGATATATTGGTTTTATTCAAGACTGACTTAACCCTAGCCTTTACAATCGTGTTTTGATAAACAATTACAATATTGGTAATTAGATAATATTAGTAAGCTTACGCTTAAAGCTTAGTTTATACTTATCATTGTACCTAATTGAAATGATAATATTGAAAGCAGATAGAACAAACCGTTCTAGAAACCCTTGGTAAATATTGCCTCTAAAAAGATATGTAAGTTTACAAAAGTAAGACTTCATTTAAAAATTTGGATAACAAAAATAAAAAAATTTGGAACGGACGGCATCTGGATTTTGCGACACCATGTAAATCTAGATCGGATGGAATGCAATATTTCAGTAGAATATGCTTGACGGACTTCCGCGACGCCTTTAATATTGTGAATTATTAAGTGGACCATTTGGGTACGATTCAGAGATTGCAAACGGATGCAAAATTAGAGTTTACATTGTGGACTCTAAGACCGAACGTATCAAAAAATGTTCAGTATCCAAAATTGAAGATCCCAAATATATTATCGGTATTGAGAACGACATGATTGTACTATCCGAATTTTTTTCAAGGGTACTTCAATTTGAAGGTCGATATAGAAGTAACAGTATTAAAACTGGGATATCTATCTTACCTATGTAGACAGTATACATTTTGCAGAAAGATGATGTTTCCTGCACACTCGGAAATGACTGCAGAAATTAATAGAGGATCCCAATATCTAAAAACGGAAAAGAAATCACAATGTAAAAAATACTTAAGAATTTCTTCTTTGATAGTTTTTCACGTCAACAATATAAACTTGGCCAATGCAAACACTCCGCTTTAATTGTCAAACAGGATGAAATGTACAGTGACCTTACTGAGGAAATATGGTCTGGAGTGGACCTAAGAAAAATATGGCATTTCTGTTATCAAAGGACCAAACAAATTTCTCTTGGCTTACCTCAGACAAAATATAGAAATAAGACAACTGCCGATTTTATACATTTTATCATTTTTTTAATGTTTGTCACAAAAGGTTTTTCCGCTTAAAAGCCATTGTGAAGAAGATATTCTGCAGAGAAAAAAGCAAAAATAAATTTTGAAATATAATTAAGAATTTCTTCTGCTATTCTTATTTTAAAATTTAGACTGTAAATATCTGTAGATAAATAAAGCGAAAATTGTATTGTGTTCCAACAAAACGCCATTCTTTTTTTGACATGAAAAGGAAGAATTATCTAATTAATCCACAAACGAATATGCAGTAAATGCTCACGCACCTCAGATATGCTTTATTGAAACAATTGTTCCAAATAAAGTATTTCAGTGGCAAAATATGTTTGCTTTTGAATGCCAAATTATGTTTTGTGTTTCAAAATAAACTGTGTTGCGTCAATGCTAAATTAATTCTTAAACCTATTGTCCTCTACAAACGCATCCGGCAATGAAGTTTGTACCGGCCTTGATAGTAGTGCTATATAGAAAGAGTGTGTACATGAATAGCTGAATCTGAATGAAGTGACGATAAGGGAAGAAAAAATATCTTTTATCAATGAATTTTTATAAGCTAATTATAAATTCTACACGCAATTAAATGTAGCTATCATTTTTTGCCAGTTATTATTCTATTTGTGTTCCAATTTATACTGTTGCTTATTTTTAACTATGAGAAAGACATTGACTGAAATAAATCTAAGCTAATTAAATACCTAAATTCCAGACATTGGAAAATGGAAATATATAAAAGCAAAAATTCTTTCCCTGAATATCGAGTTGGTACTTGTTACACTTGTTGCACATCACAGCCGATTAAAAATATAATTTCTGCAGTAAAAAACTTACTTTCGGGTAAAAATAAATTTAATTTCATGGCAATTTTTATCCTATATAATCAAATTTAATATTTCTAATTTTTCTCAGTGGAATGAAAATTAAATTATACGATTTAAATTTTAACCTGAAAACATACATTACCAAAACAAACAAACAAAATTACAGAATAATAGATTTAAAAATTTTTTGTCAGCACTTGAAGATGTACGCATCGATATTTCTGGCTTTGACTGTTCTAACAACGTCTTTTAGTGTTGGTAAGTCTTATCACCCGCATGGAGGCACGGGTTGTCACGCTGGCTCCTCTTGGGATGAATCTCTATCTCGGTCAAATGGAATTTGCTGGCGATATTGTTCAGGCAGCTCCGGTCCATGGTGCTACACTGCAAAAAACTGCGATCAAAACAAATGCCATAAGCAAGATACTTGTTCCGGTAACGCATGTGTACGCGGTGACAACACCGGATGTGTCCAAAAATGCAGTGGGCCTGATCCAGCAGACTGCAGTAGTAATATTAATGACTTATGCTTATTTGAGAAATTAATCGCCATTAATTAAGGATTATTTTGAAATATTTATTTATATTTAATTGCTGAGGCATCTCAAATCTAAACTTAATTATTCCCCAAGGCATTGGTCAACATAGTTTTTTCTAAAAACATTAGTTTGAAGTCTTTTACGAAATATTTGAAGAACTTTTAATTGCAAAAATTTTATTTTTCGTGGCTGGTAACTTTCGTCAGCTTACTTTATCTTTCATAAGTTAAATAAGAATTTTATGAAACGAAGTTAACGAATCTGAATGATTAACACTTTACAGTAAATTTTAAATTTCTTGTTTTTAAAATATTTTTAGATAGTGCTACAGTAGAGACGACGGTTGCTTGTGAAAATTTCTTGGCCTTTCCTAAATGTACAGATCCAGGGAAAACAGTGCACGTAGTTAGCGCTAATTATGGAAGAACTGAACCTGGGGACCAAATTTGCCCTCATCAAAGTATTAAGACAATAAACTGTTTCTCCAGAGATTCCATGAGCAAAGTTGTTGCCAAGTAAGAGCAAACAGATTTCATAGTATTTTACCATAACATACAGTGTTGAGAAATTATCACTGCTTTGGAAACCCTTTCGAAATGATCTGTTAATTACCGGTTATTATATTTGTTTAAAAAAGTTATGAAATATATGGTTAATTTTTTAGGTGGCTAATTTATTTGTAAAGATGGCTGGGTGACGATAAATTCAAATTTTCCCACTGCTTACGATTTACAATAAAATAAAGATTTTAAAATTTGGAATTTTAGATGCGAAGGAAAATCCGACTGTGCAGTGGAAGCATCAAATTCAGTTTTTGGAGATCCATGCGTCAATACTTACAAATACTTGGAGATAAGGTTTACTTGCGTCTAATGGCTTCGCATAAATTTTTGAGATTATTGTTCTAAGTACTTGGGAGTCCCATGGGATTGTTAAGTATGATTTATGCAAAGGACAGTGTGAATTTGAGTGTTTTTGCAGTTAAAATAGAAAAGATATCCACAGTCTTCACTATTTTTTGATTTTCAAAGTACTTATCCGTTGTAGACAGCAATAAATGACTTTAATCATTCAAAACTGTGTTCTAACCGTGGCAAGATATACGTGTTGTTTTTTTACAAGATATTTTGCAAAGAAAATGCAAAGGTTGTTTCATCCAATGATGTCTACCTCAGTAATCCGTCAACTATTTTGTGTTTCAAACTAGAGTCATTCATTTTCTTATTACTGCGATTGGTAATGCATATCGTAAAAATTTCGATGGCTATTCCTTTAAATAAAGGGTACCCCAATGTATTTAAATGTGGTATGATATAAAGCAACGTAATACAGTAGAAGGGGTGAGAACGAAAACTGTCATTTTTTTTCTTTTTTGTCACGAAAGAAAACTAAAAATTCTTCCGGACATTTTTCCCCTCTGAAATTTAACTTTTTGTAATAATAAAAAAGAAACAAAAAATTGGCAGTTTTCGTCCTCACCCCCCTTCAATTGTTATTTCCTTCTCAAGATATCGCATCAGTATTTCGCCTACCCAAAAATCTACCCGAAAAATTATATTTAAAATTTAGTGGAATATACGCCGACTGAATTTTATGGCAAATACTCTTAGTTTAAGCTATAATCAGTATCTTCATGTCTTCATTGGAGATACACTGTTGGTTTACAGGGAAAGTAATGCAAGAAAATAATGAAAAGTAAAGATTCAGTCAGCCTAGGAATTCAGCGATTACCCTAGTTCACAATGTACCCATACAAGCTTGACATATTGCACTAGTTGGTGCTGGCATGTAGTATAAGTAGTATTGCTCTAGTCAAGTATTTTATTATTTTTACTCCAAAAAGGCAGTCCAAATCAACCAATACTTTCTTTTATATTAATGCAATATTAGTTGTTATAATTGAGGACTATCTATTATTTAGTGCCAACCAAAATCAATAAGATGTACAGTTGAAGAAGAATGTTTCCTTTGTCGACATGGCTTTTTATGTTCTCTAAATGTAATACTCAGCAAGGCTTTTTTCAAGTATTGCGCAGCTAAAATATATTACAGTTTTTAAGTCTTTTACCATGCCTAAGAGTAATTTTTGTCGGTGTATAGCAAACTGAAATGAAATCGATAAATACAATTACGAAAGGATGAGAAATGTATAAGAAACATATTGAGGCATTTATATAGGTGCCTGGCATCGCATTTCACTATACACGAATTGAGAATCAAATTTATTGGTTAATTGCGATTATATTGATATGAATATAGACGGAATCCAATAATCCATTATTATTAAATAACGCAAATACTTTATGTAAAAGCCTATGTCAGTCAGTCTGTCAATTTGGGCAATAACTCGAGAGAGAGTTAAAAAGAGTTATGACTAATCTTACACTGTGCACCATCATGCATGCTTTCAGCCATTTCTTAATTTCTTTTAGTTTACCGAATTTAAATTGATAATGATTTTTCAAGTATAAAATCTCATTTCATTATGTATAAACAACGATACTTAATTATGTCCACTGTTGCTTCGGCTTATTATATTTCAATAACGTGCGTCACAGACAGAAATGAAAAGTTACAGTAGAATTAGCATTGAAGAGTTTTAAATAATCGTTGGTTGCAAGAATAGTAACATCACTTTCTCTCAACATATTTTCTTGGTATTTTACATGGGGAAATTTTTGGGGAGGGCTGCCGTTTATTTGGTGCCCAAAGAAATCAGGAAAACCCATTGAAGTCGCAACCAGCACACTAATTTTGTCGAAGTGGTATCTTTTCGTTGCATATACTCATTTATATTGGTTTTATAATGTAGGGAGGGCTATTCGTGAAACAATTTATGGAGATGTCGTTTCATGCTGCACCTCCTATGCCTGGGTATTAGCAACCTTGCATCCTAATGTATTAGTTAATGTTACAATTTTTAAAGCGAAGGAACTGTGCACTACGCTTAATTTTACAATTGTAACTTTTCGGAAATGGAAAAGTAAGTTTTGTCACTATTCTAATTTATTATAACTAAATTCTTTTGAACAGTGATTAGTAATTTCAATAATACGTACCAGTAATTAGTAATTTCGATAATACGTACGTAACTAAAAATAATGCTGCTTTAGGGAAATACTTTAAAAGGAAATACCAGGACAGACCGTCTGCTGTGGAGGCCTTCCTCATCTTGGCATATTTAGTTGCTGTGTCTTTTCCCGTTGGGCTTGGAAGTATGATACTTGTGCTTCCTTCAGATCCGCAATTCATCACTTCAACATTAAATACATCTGATAAGTTTTACTGGTATTATTTTGCCCCCTGGCTCTGATGCACATTTGGTGGACATTTTGTGCAGTGGCTAATGCCTTTTTTCACGTAACGGGGACACTGCTTGTCAGTATTTCTTTCAAAGAATTCTTCGACGAATTAAGGCAAGTCACTTGTTTATATTGATTCTGAATAATCTTAATAATACGAATAATAAACTGCTCAAGCACTATTAATTCTCTTACGGCTTCGAGCCAAATAATTTACGTTTAGAGTTTTGTAAACGTAATCAATGAAAACGATTTTTCTGTAGTTCTAGTTTATTAATTTTAAATTTTCAATTTATATTAAAGTACACAATTAATTTTTATATAGTTACGGAAGGATGAAATACCATACCTACGACATGCTTCGCAAATCATCGACTTTGCCACAAGTCTACAGATATATTCAAAAATTTGTTGGTCAATTTAACGATGTATATAATCTTGTACTTTTGCTTTGTCAGTTTTTATGCAAAAGACAAATATACATGATCAATTTCCTGATTATTGTCCACGTTAGAGAAATACACATTTTAAAAGAAACAATTTTCATTTTATGGGTTATTATTGTGAGTATAGGTTGGATTGTCGTCATTTTTACAGCATCCATATCTTACGAACACAGCTCTGGATGTATCGACTCTTGGAGACATCATATCCTAAATGCAAGTTGGTCAACCGGTGAAAAGAAAATCTTCCAGAAGTTCACAAAATCATGTATGCCTTGTAAGATCTGCTTCGGTCAATTCTCAATTGTGAGGCGAAACAAAATTCCAAAATTTATATTGTCTGTCAGTCTTGGAACTTTGCAGGCCATTTTAACATTTCGCAATTACAAGGTCTAATGTAAAAGTCTTTCCCAATTGTCTAGACTTATTCTGTATGACAGCAATTTCAGTAACCTAATGGTACATATATGGCTATAATTCAATACATAAGCACGAAATACAATTATATATGGTTATAAATCAATATACTAGAACGAAATACAATTATATATGGTTATAAATCAATATACTAGAACGAAATACAATTATATATGGTTATAAATCAATATACTAGAACGAAATACAATTATATATGGTTATAAATCAATATACTAGAACGAAATACAATTATATATGACTATAATTCAATATATTAGCACAACATACAATTATATATGGCTGTAATTCAATATATTAGCACGAAATACAATTAAAAATGGCTATAATTCCATATATTAGCAAGAAATACAATTATATATGACTGTAATTTAAAATATTAGCACGAAATACAATTAAAAATGTCTATAATTAAATATATTAGCACGAAATACAGTTATATATGTGCTGTAATTTAATATATTAGAGCGAAATACAATTAAAAATGGCTGTAATTCAATACATTGGCACAAAATACAATTATACATAGCAATAAATCAATATATTAGGACAAAATACAAATATATATAACAATAATTCAATATATTAGCACAAAATACAATTATATATGGCTATAATTCAATATATTAGCACGATATACAATTAAAATGGCTATAATTCAATATAGCAGTACAGAATACATATTAGCGGAATCTAATAAACGAATAACTTATTTTCTACACAATAGAATAATTGTTGAATTGCTTATATATTTCATATAGTTTATTGCTTATATGTGTGGTAGTGGTAGGCTACTTTGATCACAGAACCCAAATCAAGTGGAGGTGGAAAAGGCAATTGTAAAAATAAATAGAATTTGCTTGCTTGCAATGCAGGTGAAATAATTTGCTTCTTGAATACAATGTAATGCATTATTTATGGCAAAATGCTTGGTAGCATTTTTTTATAATTCACTCTAATATAAATATTTCCAAGAACAAAACTCCGGCCAAGCAGTATCATTAGCCCGACCTTCGGTCGGTCTAATGAGACTGCTTGACCTTCGTTTTCGCCCATTCTCGGATTTGGTAGCCGTTGGTGACTCCGGGCATCCACCTCATTAGCACGACCTGCGGTCGTGCCAATGCGATTGATTGCCCTCCGTTATGTAACCCGTTGGTGAACTTGTTAGCCGTTGGTCGATGTCAAAATTACTACCTTCAGAATGTGTTTCATATTTTGTAAAGCCACATTAATATGCGCAACAAACTAAGTTTTGAAGTGACTGCATTGGGAATGCGCATTTTTGGGAAGCAAATTTTTAAATCTTGAGAAGCAAATTTCCAAATTTGGAGAAACAAATTTCCGAATTTTGAGAAACAAATTTCCGAATTTTGAGAAACAAATTTACGAATTTAGAGAAACAAATTTCCGAATTTTGAGAAGCAAATTTCCGAATTTTGAAAAGAAAATTTCTGAATTTCGAGAAGCAATTTTTCGAATTTTAAGAAACAAATTTCCTAATTTTGAGTAGCCAATTTTCGAATTTTGAGAAGCGGGCAAACAAATTTAATACTATCCCGCTAGCAAAGCAAAAGAAGCAATTTCTAATTTCAAATTTCCTCCCTTTTTCAAGGCAAATTTTTCCTTAATTTATTCATTTTTATTACATTTTAAAGAGAAGCATTATAAAATTAAAGAAAATGTTGGACTATACGGAAATTTGTTTATGGCTATCTCAAATTCTTTTATTATTAAAAGCGGTGAAATTATTATTTTGACTAAAATTTGCATTGACTATATCGTTGGCCTTCTGAAAACTAAGGAATTTTGAGAAAACCGTTCGTACGATTTTCATGGCCAACGAACTTAGCCTGTGACTTGGGCCAATTCGTTCAAATCCGGAGTAAAAATATTTTTCATTAAGGTTTACAAAAGTTAGAGTGCGAACACACACACACACACACACACAGACAAACCCGTTCTATAAGCCCTTGGTCGGGCTAAAAATGAAAATGATTGTATGGCATGCGTTATTCTTGTGCGTCTTAGTAAAATCATGTATGACGAAAATAATTATGCTTAGCGACAGAATTGAATATGTTTCTGCGGTTTACGTTTTTGAATAAGTTTGATGTACAACTACTTAACTCAAATCGGTTTAGGAAAATACTACCTCCTTTTAATTTTAGTCATAATGTAAACACCAGACACAACAATAGTTTTGTTAAAACCACTGAGTACTAAAATTAAAACGTGGTATGAATATTCACTGTACCGACAATTAAAATTATTTTGGGTTGTTATTTTATTTAGCCCAATTATATAGTACCATTTTTATTGGTGGTGAAATCTTCTTAACCTCGATTAACTAAGTAATGCATTGGTCGCTAACCAAGGCTTTCAAGTGCGCTGCATTAAATTATTAATTTTTCCCTATTCCACACATTTCCCTGTTTATAGTACAAGTGTACTGGATGTCAAGTTTTGACAGATTATTAATCAACTGTCTTATTCTTTATAAAATAGATGTCTTTTATTATATGAAGCGGTAAGCTAGCTTTTTGGGTGTTTCCCATCATACGAAGCTATAAGCTAACTTTTAGGTGTTTCTGACTTCATGAAGCGGTATGCTAACTTTTTGTGTGATTCCTGTTATTTGAAGCGGTAAGCTAACTTTTTGGGTGCTTCACATTATATGAGGCGGTAAAATATTTTTTGCGTGTTTCCCACTATATGAAGCGGTAAACGATCTTTTTGGGTGTTCCAAATTGTGAAAAGCGCCAAATTAATTTTTAGTTGTTTCTACTTATAGCTTTCAGTTACCATGGCGAAATTTAATGTTTTCTATTTTTTGAAAAATAGTAATTCATTTTTAGTCCGACCTTCGACCGACCGACCCGAATTTCGGAAAATCGTATCTTTACAGGAAATTCTTATCGTTTCTCTTTTTCAGGAAAGGAAAATTATGAAGCACTGAAAATATTTTCTTTTGCGTTTAATGAGATGAGAGCGTTTAATATTTAACTATGCTTTAACTCATTGTGTCACAAAATTGAAGTTCACTGCTTCTACTGAAATTAGAAATTGACATACCCTTAGCAAACTTCGAGGAAATCCTATTTTTACGCAAAACTTTTCTCGTTTCTCTTTTACAGGGAAACAAAAGCTTTAAGTAAGAAAAAAAGATTAGTGTTGCGTTTTATGAAATTGAGTGTTTAAAGTTTAAATCTGCTTCTATCCTTTGTAAAAACGGATAAAAAAATGAATGTTTGAAATGTTATTTAACGCTTCCCAAAATTACAAAATTGAAGCGTCACTTCACATAATGTCAAACCAGCACTTCGGTGGGACAAATGATACTGCTTGGCCGGAGTTTCTCATTTTGCGTTGTCAAGGCAAAATTCAATATTGTTGAGTTTCCATGAAGAATTAAATTTTCCATTGCTATGCGAAAAGTATTTAATTTAAGATTATCAAATTATAAATGAAACAAATAATTTTATATTCGGCTCGCATCTGCTACGGCTTGGCGATGCTTTTGTAATATGCACAAATATGTTTTTGTAATATGAAAACAAAATTATTTGTTCAAGCGTTAAGTTAACATTGCATATCAGTGAAAACATTTCTGTTGGTCTGCTCAATGAAATATATAACAGAAATGAAATGCCATTAAGTCTGGCATTTAACACTATATCCATATTTTATCTGTAGTATCTTTTTAGCTATAGTAATCAGAAGTTTTGAAAATATGCTTCAATGAAATGTTTTTGAAGAAATGTTGAACAAATAAGGCAAACAAAAATTTGTCATTATTTTCTAGTTGATTTTATTAATTTGAAAAATCGTATACACAGACACATACAGGAGCACAATATAGAAAAAAATTATATTTATGGTAATTAACATTTACAGCAATTTACAGATAATAGGGTAACACAAATTATGGATGTGCCTTACGAATAATAGATCCTGATGAAAAGAGGATAAAATATTTTGAATTATATAACTTATATATATGTAAAATTGATTGTAGTAAATTATTTATTTCGTAGGAATAGTTCCAATTATGATTGGAATTTTGTGCGACGGCTTTTCCAAACCAGAATGACGAATTTGCACTGCTAACTATATTGCACATTAATTATTGCATATTTTTCAATTGTAGAAGGTGGTAATCCAGTAACCATTAAGTCATCCACAATCCAATCCATATTCTCTCCAGATCCAACTTTTGGGCCATCAAGACTTTTGATTTCGAAATGTCCTTTTTTCCTCTGTGGCATTTCGTCATTAAATGCACACTTGACCAGAAAATCAACTTTTGAACCAGAGTTACCGAAGTTTTAACTGCCACTTTGCTTTTATTGTCAATTTCTATGCCAAGTTGAACTTTTTCTCCAATAGCGTATCCGGCTTTTGGCAGTTTTATTCTGCAGGCTAGAATACCCGTGAAACTCGACGATTCTCTTTCCAAAGTCTCGGCAACTGGTAATTTTGCACTTGGCAATTCGTTTAAATCTAGTATTTCTTCTAATGTGAAAATCTGTTTTTCAGACGAATCCACAAACTCCATCTCTTTTCTCTTAATTTCTGCAATTGCGTAATACTTCACCTTCCCAAATTCCCATTTTGAGGACGACGGTAATTTTTGGGGTAACGTAAATGAAAATTTATGCTCCACGCTTTGCAAATTTGGCAAATACAAAATTTCTTTGTTGTTTGTCAAGATAATTGTTTGATTTAATAAAACTTTTTTTCTGTGTACAATTTCTTGCCACACCCACTTCCTTTACTGAAATTTACTTTGGTTTTCCCAACGAACTTTACTGAAATCCACTCAAAAATAGCTTTTTCCTTTGGACACTTGATATTTACTTTTCCTGATATATTGTCCCCTAAACGGAAAACTTTATTCTCTTTGTCCAAAACTAACGACAATTTAAAAAACGACATTTTAAATTTTTCAGAGAAAGGAAAATGTTTATTTGGAGTTAGTCTTAAGAGCGTT